>CAUYLG010044156.1:0-72204 GCA_963573385.1 Cacajao melanocephalus | reverse complement strand
AAGTACAAAAAATTAGCCGGGTGCGTTGGCACGTGCCTGTGGTCCCAGCTACTCGGGAGGCTGAGGCAGGAGAATTGCTTGAAACCGGAAAACGGAAGTTGCAGTGAGCCGGGATCGCGCCACTGCACTCCAGCCTGGCGACAGAGCAAGACTCTTTCTCAAAAAAAAAATAAATAAAATAAAAAGTTTAGCAAGTCATTGCTCTGTTACACATCAAAAGGAACTGTAAAGTTAGTCACTACTAGAAATCAGATCCCTGGCCATGCAAACTCTTAGGACAGGTTAGTGCGCAGAAAGTTCATCAAGGGTTGCTCTCAGGATTATTACTTGTAAAAAGGAAGAAAGAAAGGGGCTGGGATGTACTCACAACAAAGGCCTCAGATGACCCAACAGAAACTCTAAAAGCTGAATGACTCCTTAGGGTTGTCCTATGCTGGGCCCAAGGAGCCAGGTACTTTAATGAACCAGAACCTTGATGCAGGCTACTCTCAGCATGTGACCTTGAGTGAGTTTGCTCTTTTCAGCCAAGGACAATTCCCAGACAGGTCTCACAGTCTCAGCAACACACCCACTAGCTAAGAGAATGAAGTTTTTTAATCCTTAAGTGGGGATTTGGGTATTGTATCATGGCATCCACTACAATCAGCAATTCTATAACTGTCTAAGTCTGACAAATTTTGAGTAAAACAATGTCATAAATAATAATAGTGTGCCTCTAACAGATTTGGTCCTCGGTTTCTTAAAGCTATTAACTAAATGTCTAGGTTTTCAGCTGTAAAATTTGATGATTCCAAGACATATGGCTAGGTCTATAAAGGGTGTATCAAAAGTCTTGGATTTGAGTATCATTATTTCATTAGGTATCATGTTGACTTGATAGGTATGTGAAAGTTTTATTCTACTTTGCATGTTGAATTTTTTTTTTTTTTTTTTTTTTTTTGTAGACTGGCTCTTGCTCTGTTGCCTAGTCGCTTATAATGATGACGTGCAGTGTCATGATCATGGCTCACTGCAGCCTCAACCTCCTGGGGTTCAAGCAATCCTCCTACCTCAGCCTCCTAAGTAGCTGGAACCAGAACTCCTGGCTCAAGCGATCCACCCACCTTGGCCTCCCAAAGGGCTGGGATTACAGGTGTGAGCCACCGCACCTGGCCTGTACGTAGAAAGTATCTATAAACATGACAAAATAAAGTCCAAGGAAAGCTTGAATATTTCTACTTACGTTAATTTTCTCATGCTTCCATCATGCTTCTAAATTTACTGGAAGGTTTACATATTTCAGTATTCTCCCTCTCTCCACCTCTCGTCTTACTCATACTCAATCCCCCACAACACAAACACACACACAGTACCCTTCTCTTCTTACCTCCTAGGTAAGCCCTCCTCTCCCTCCAATGCTTTGGCTCACATACCTCCCATACTTCCTCGGTTACCCACACCTAATGTTATTTATACCCTCTCTCACTTCCACCTTCAACCTTCCTTCCTATAGCAACTCCCTATCCAGTTATTCCTATGCCAAAGCTTCTCACCAGAATCAGTCTTCTAATGAAAGGCAAAAATTGCTAATCCCAAATCTAGTGGGCATTTCTAGTTCATTATTCTTCCTTCAAATGCTCCCCTCCCTTCTCCCCTAACACTATCTCCCTCATCTCCTCTACATCCTCTTCTGTCCCCTTATCAACTTTAGCATTTCTCATGTTTCCTTAATAGGATCTACTCTCCTTTCTCCCTTTTCAGTAATCCTTAGTCATCTTTTCTGAGACACAGACCCCTTTGAGAATCTGACTATACAAATATGTACATCTTCAGTTCATGAGCTAATTTTAAAAAAAAAATGAAATATGTACAAATTGCTGTACAGAAGCTTATGAGGATAATGAATCTTTTCCCCTTTGAAAACACAGACATGGGCTGGGCGCAGTGGCTCATGCCTGTAATCCCAGCACTTTGAGAGGCCAAGGTGGGTGGATCACCTGAGGTCGGGAGTTCAAGACCAGCCTAACCAACATGGAAAAATCCCATCTCTACTAAAAATACAAAATTAGGCAGGTGTGGTGGCATGAGCCTGTAGTCCCAGCTACTTGGGAGGCTGAGGCAGGAGAATCGCCTGAACCTGGGAGACAAGATAGTGTCATTGCACTCCAGCCGGAAGGGGAGTGGGAGTGGGAGTGGGAGTGGGGAGAGGGAGTGGGAGTGGGAGTGGGGGGGGAGTAGGAGGGAGAGAGAGGGAGAGAGAAACAAACAAGATGCCTTCAAACTAAAACCTACAGGGGCCAAGCACAGTGGCTCACGCCTGTTATCCCAGTACTTTGGGAGGCTGAGGTAGGCAGATGACTTGAGGTCAGGAGTTCAAGACCAGCCTGACCAACATGGCGAACCCCATCTCTACTAAAAATACAAAATCAGCCGGGCATGGTGGAGTGTCCCTGTAATCCCAGCTACTTGGGAGGCTGAGGCACGAGAATCACTTGAACCCAGGCGGAGGCTGCAGTGAGCTAAGATCGCACCACCGCATTCCAGACTGGGCGACACAGCGAGACTCTGTCTCAAAAAATAAATAAATAAATAAACAAACTGACCTACATACTCCTTTCTCTCTTTTCTTTTTTTTTTTTTTTTTTTTTTTTAAGATGGGGTTTCACCATGATGGCCAGACTGGTCTTGAACTCCTGACCTAAGGTGATCCACCCACCTCGGCCTCTCAAAGTGCTAGGATTACAGGCATGAGCAACCACGCCCGGCCTACATACTCCTTTCTAGAGTGACTGCCCATAAAGCTGTTTTAACTACTATTCATAAACTGATTACTTCTGATTCAAATCTTTCTCTCCTGAACTTCAGACCCAATATCTAAGTGCCTACTAGGAATCTCATCTCTCACAGATAACTCGAGCTTAACATGAGCAAATATAAATGTTATCTCCCATAAATCCCCACCTAAAAGCTCTTTCTTCCACCAGCATCCCTTATTTTTTTTGGTACTGACGCTATCATTCATTCAGAAACTAAAGACCCTGAAACCATCCAGACTCTTCACCTCCATTCCACATCCAATTGTTCTCCCTGCATGTAGTTTATAAAAATCTGCCAATTTCACCCTTCAGGTTTTATTTGCATGACTACTCCTGCCTTAGTTTAACCTTCACCATTGTTCACCCTGAATACTGAGTTTTCCAGCTTACCTCCATGCCTTACCTACTCTAATCAATTCATCTTCCACGCTACCACCATGTGATCTTTCTAAAACACAAGTCTGATTATACGCCTTTCTCTTGAAAACCCTTGAAGTGAACTTTAAAATCTGAAGACTCTGCAATGACACATAAGGCCTTCCAGAATCTAGCCCCTATCTACCTGCCACCCACCCCTAAATCTCATTTCACTAAACTTTCTCCAAGAACTCCATACACCATTCTCACCTATCACTGACCATTCCAAAACATGCAATGCTTACTCATCCTCCATGATTTGTTGTTCCTAGAATGTCCTTCTTCCTGCTTTGCATAGTCAATTAGTCTTCAAGAATCAACTCAAATATGACCTAAGATGAAGCCTTTCTTAATTATCCTCCCTCAATCTGTTGAAAAAGCACTTTACATATTCTCTTATTATGATACTTAATCACATTATACTGTCATTGTTCACTGGGTCTCACTTACTTATCTCTACATCTTTCAACTAGTGTTGCACATAAGCCAGCACTAATAAATGTACAATGAGTGAATCATTAAAAGAACATCAAATCTGTGAGTGACCTTGGTAATCACTTGTTCTGTGACCTCATTTTAACCAAGATGGACTTTCATGGATTGCACAGCTGGTTACTAGCAATGACAAACAGAGGCTCAGTCTACTGATTCCCAGCCTATAATTTTTTTCACTTATCTAACACTGTCTGTACTTCTACTATTAAGTCCACGGCATGCAGAGACAATTTTAGCTTCCTGCCCCTTCCCAAAAAAGAATGATTACAGAGACTGAGCTATAGGCAGAATAATTAGCCACAAGATATATAAACTTTAATTGGAAAGAAGAAACAGGAACAGGTACTGACAATAATGGTTAGAGACTGAGGCAAGAAGAGGGAAAAGGAAGGGGAGGATGGATTCTCAATAACAGGTTTGTGAGGGTCAGGAAATTCTTACTGCACAAAAACTGGAGCAGCACTAACTTCAATTTTTAAAGTTAAGCTTAAATGCTTCAAGTGAACATATATGCTATAAAGCATTGTATTATCTTCTGTGTAAAAGAGATTCCAACAAAAACAAAGCTCAGTTTATTTATTAGTCTAAGAATTTACAGCATCAGAAACCTTAACTAAAGAATGTATATGTGTATATTAAATATGTATATGTGTATAATGTATTCATGTGTAATATACATGTAGAAAATAAATACATATACATTAAACTCAAGATTAGACTAAGCTGGTTTTCATTTATACAATTTTTCTAGGAATGTAAATGGCAATAAACCAATGCTGATCAACCCAAATATATACATATACTCTGTTTCTTTTGTGGTGTGAGTAACTATGCTGATTCTAAGTCATAATCTATTCAGCCTAGATTCAGTCTCCAGCAGTATCAAGGTATATATAAAAGTGGGAGAACAAACTCTCCCACTGACGTCAAAAGTCTGAGATAGGCCAGGTGCAGTGGCTCACATTTACAATCCCAGCATTTTGGGAGGCTGGGGCAGGAGGGTCACTCAAGCCCAGGAGTCCAAGACCAGCCTGAGCAGCACAGTGAGACCTTGTTTCAAAAAAAAATAAACTAAATTAGCCAGGCATGGTGGTACATGCCGGTGGTCCCAGCTTAGGAGACTGAACTGGGAGATCACTTGAATCCAAAAGTTCGAGGCTATAAGTAAGCCATGATAGCACCAATGCACTCTATCCTGGGCAACAGAGGTCCCATCTCAACAACAACAACAACAAAGTATGAGATAGAGCCAAAACAATAATTGTTTCACAATCAATTTATCTAAATTTCCCCATATTTTACCTTTTCCAAATGAAGAGTGAATTGTTTAGGCTATCTTTATTGAATAAAACATTTCTCCTTCCTTCATTACATATGTAAACAATTCCTGGGGCCCAACTATATGCCAAACACTGTGCTTAAGCCCCGCCACTCCATCACTTAGCAAGGCATTCTCAGACTTTTTCAAATCTCTGAATTATAGCACCAAAATTAAACCCCAAAATTAAAGATGTCGAGTATGTTTCCAAACCGTAACTAGCAGGATATATTCTACTCTAGATACATATACATGAAAATAATCTCTGGATTCAGCCAAACAAAAATGACTATACCATAAAAAGATGATAATATCATTTCCAAACTGGCGCAAATTAATCAACTGTTCTTGGACAAGTAAGACTATATTTTTGCCCAATATACTTGTGTGCAGGAATATTTTAAAGTCTAAACTTCTTGAAAAACTTTTCAGCTGCTGGCCAGGCGTAGTGGCTCATGCCTGTAATCCCTGCACTATGGGAGGCCACAGCAGGCAGACTGTTTGAGTCCAGGAGTTCAAGACCAGCCTGAGCAACACTTCAAAAACCCGTCTCTACTAAAAATACAAAAAATCAGCCAGACATGGGAACATGCACCTGTAATCCCAGCTACTCAGGAGCGTAAGGTGGGACAATCACCTGAGCCCAGGAGGATGAGGCTACAATGAGCAAAGACTGCGCCACTGCACTCCAGCCTAGGCAACCAGAATGAGACTCTGTCACCAAAAAAAAAAAAAAAAAAAAAAAATTTTCAGCTGAGCACAATGGTTCATGCCTGTAATCTCAGCATTGGGAGGCTGAGGCAGGAGGATCACTTAAGCCCAGGAATCTGAGATCAGACTGGGCAACAGAGTGAAATCCTGTCACTACAAAAAAAAAAAGTGGGAGAACTGCATAAACCCTGGAGACAGAGGATGCAATGATCCATGATTGCCCCACTGCACTCCAACCTGAGCAACAAAGTGAAACCCTGTCTCAGAAAAAAAATTTTTTTTCCATTAGACAAAATTCCTGTGTCATGAATGCTATTTGATTTGGTTTGGATGTTTGCTCCCTCCCAACCTCATGTTGAAATGTAATCCCCAAAGTTACAGGTGGGGCCTGGTGGGAGGTGTTGGGGCAGGTTCCCCATGAATAGCTTGGCACCATCCCCTTGGTAATTAATGAGTTCTCCCTCAGTTCACATGAGATCTGCTTTTTTAAGTCTGGGACCTCCCCCTTCTCTCTCTTGCTCCTTCTTTCACCATGTGATAGGCCTGTTCCCCTTGAGCCTTCTGCCATGATTGTAAAGCTTCCTAAGGCCCTCACCAGAAGCAAATGCCAGCACTATACTTCCTGTACAGCCTACAGAACCATGAACCAAAATAAGCATCTTTTCTTTATAAATTACCCAGCCTCAGGTATTCCTTAACAGCAACACAAACAGACTTACACACTGCTATAAAGGATAATAAGCTCAGGTCAAAAAGAAATGAATTTGAGACTCGAGAACTCTCCTAAGACAGCACAATTTTACTCTTGGTGAGGTTTCCTAGCCCAGGTCTGCTTTTCTTCTTTAAATTTTTTATTGAGCAGCACTTAAAACCCATTACTGTAAACCTCCATCCACTTTATTTTAGTACTAAACCAAAAATCAACTACATGCCTGAAAAAAAAAAAATCAGCAAATCAAAATAACTAAGGTTTTGAAGAAATTGCTAGTTCTCTAAATATTCAAAAGCAGCTATCTCCAAACCAGTATTAGCTCCTTTAAATATCCCTGATCAGCTGGATTCCAAAGACCCATAAACTATTTTCTTTAAAATATCTAGCACAAATAATCATGTGAGAAAAATATGCATTTTAATTAAAAACAAGGAAAGAATAATATGACAGATGTGACTTAGTCACTAAAAATTATGCTACAAAGTAGAATATTCTGAACACTTGACTTGATTAATTACTGTACTGTAAAGTTCACTCTATCATTAAGTACCTCTATACTAAGAGACCGGTGATAGCTAAACATGTATGCCAATTTCACAGGGGAGTGGAGGTGAAGAAAAAGAACAGTTAAACACCACAATTAAAAGAATAAACATTACTCAAGCCAAGCTGTTTACCAAAAACCTGAATGGTTAAATTTCACAGTTTCTTTAATTTTGTACTGCATTATCTTTGGATGATAGATCAGTACTTTATACAAGATTAGCTTCACTAGTCAACTACCATTAAAATACAAAAACTCATAGGGATTATTAAACGGATGATGTATAACCACTCAGACCCAAAACATATTCATATCCTCAAGCCATGCCTCATTTCATATTCTAGTAAGAACTAAAAGAGAGTGCCAGACATCATTTATCTTAATAACTAAGTAGGGGAGACTTTTATAGAATGTTTGTGGTTACAGAGCACTTTTATAATATTCCATTATTTTCCCACTTTAGCAAAGCAATGATGGTCACTCATGAAATTATTACCAATAAGATAATACAGGCTGGTCAATTAGGCAAAATTAAGTTGATTAATAGCTGAACAAACCAATAAACCAATGTAAACCTGGATCCAAATTTCCCAAACTGGTGTTCCATGGAACCAGAAGGTTTGCTTTATTACCCTCTTAGAGAGTCATCCCAAAATACATTAGCATCTTAAAACTGAATATTCTATAGCTGTCAAAAACCTTAAGACAGCATTGCTTAAATTTACTGGCACACACCTTTTTTTCTTTTCTTTTTTTTTTTTTTTTGTGAGACAGGGTCTCACTCTGTCACCCAGGCTGGAGTGCAGTGGTGCAACCTCAGCTCACTGCAACCTCTGCCTCCCAGATTCAATTGATTCTCCTGACTCAGCCTCCCGAGTAGCTGGGATTACAGGCGCGAACCACCACACCCGACTAACATTTTTTATTTTCAGTGGAGACAGGGTTTCACTATGTGGGCCAGGCTGATCTCAAACTCCTGACCTCAGATGATCCACCTGCCTTGGCCTCCCAAAGTTCTGGGATTACAGGCCTGAGCCACTGCGCCCAGCTGGCACACCCTTTTTTTAACCTCACACACTGAGTATTCCAAGACAGCACTACAACAATCAATGGATTATTATCACAATCGCATGACCTACTCCAATCTGGGGATGCTGCCCAGGAATGCAGTTTTTTTTGTTGGTTTTTTTTTAAGAGGCAAGGTCCCACTCTGTCACCCAGACTGGAAAGTAGTGGCACAATCAGAATTCACCATAGCCTCAACCTCCAAGGCTCAAGCAATCCTCCCGCCTCAGCCTCCCAATTAGCTATCATCATCTTAGTGTAATGGTGATGAACCACGTGTTCAAATTTAGTCACAAATGTTCATTTTGTTCACTTTTTCTTTTTTAATCATAGTTCGATGCTGCCTTAACCTCCTGGGTTCAAGCAATCCCTGCACCGCAGGCTCTCAAGTATCTGGGATTACAGGCAGGCACCACCACCCCTGACTATTTTTTGGTAGGGACAAGGTCTCAATATGTTGCCCAGGGTGGTCTTGAACTCCTGGGCTCAAGCAATCCACCCGCTTTGGTATCTCAAGTGCTGGGATGACAGGCATGAGCCATCCAGCCCAGAGAGGAATGTGTATTTTTTAAAGGCTTACCAAATTCTGATGAACAACCAGAATTAGGAATCACTAAAAATACTGTAACTTTTCTTCCCTTGAAGTCATCTTCCACAGTAATAAGAACTCCTGAGGAATTTTTCTAATAATTTCATCATTGAAGTAGCAAATGTGATGAAATGATTTTAAGGGGAAAAAACTACTTTTAATCAGCATATTACTCAAGATTATACTATAAAGACCATTTTAACAAAGCATACAAAGACAATTTTTTATCTAAATTTAGTTTTAAAATCCATTTTGGTAACATATCTACTTTAAAATGGCATATCTTGGGCTGGGTGTGGTGGCTCAAGCCTGTAATCACAGCACTTTGGGAGGCCAAGGCAGCTATTCCGGTAGTTGAGGCAAAAGAATCACTTGAACCCAGGAGGCGGACATTGCAGTGAGCTAAGATCGTGCCTCTGCACTCCAACCTAGGCTACAGAGCACGACTGTGTCTCTAAAAAAAATTAAAAATAAGAATAAAACTAAAATGGTGGCCAGGCACAGTGGGTCATGCTCTCAGCACTTTGAGGCCAAGGTGGGCAGATCACCTGAGGTTGCGAGTTCAAGACCAGCCTTACAAACATGGAGAAACCCAGTCTCTATTAAAAATACAAAATTAGCCGAGCATGGTGGTGCATGCCTATAATTCCAGCTACTCAGGAGGCTGAGGCAGGAAAATCGCCTGAAGCTGGGAGGCGGAGATTGCAAGGAGCTGAGATTGAGCCACTGCACTCCAGCCTGGGCAACAGGAGCGAAACTCCATCCCAATCAATCAGTCAATCAATAAAATGGCTTGCCTTGTTTGTAAACTTATGAATGTTAAAAATGTAGGCTAAAATGTAATACATTACATGGGCAAAACTGCCTATGTGCCCTGATATTTGGACTTCTTATGTTTTCTACTAAGAATTTTTTTTCTTTTTTTTTTTGAGACGGAGTTTCACTCTTGCTGCTCAGGCTGGAGTGCAATGGCGCAATCTCGGCTCACTACAACCTCTGCCTCCCGAGTTCAAGCAATTCTCCTGCCTCAGCCTTCCAAGTAGCTGGGACTACAGCCATGCGCCACCACACCCCGCTAATTTTATATTTTTAGTAGAGATGGGATTTCTCCATGTTGGTCAGGCTGGTCTCAAACTCCCGACCTCAGATGATCCTCCCACCTAGGCCTCCCAAAGTGCTGGGATTACAGGCATGAGCCACCGCTCTCAGTCAAGAAATTTTTTTTAGTAATTTTTGTATTTTGTTACTAAGTGATAAGCTAAAAGTGGCTTCAAACTGGCATTTACAAACACTTCAAATAACACATTCCAAGTATGAACAGAATAGTCTCTGGTCTCTAAAAAGAAAAAGCAATACTGGGTAGCACTGTATTTTCTCTTTTTAACATTGCTTTTTGAAATATTACCAAGAACCTGTTGAGATACAAGATGTCAACACAGACACTTATAAAGAAAAAAAGTTGGCAGGACTCAAGCCTGTAATCCTAGGACTTTAGGAGGCCGAGGTGGGTGGATCATCTGAGGTCAGGCGTTCGAGACCAGCCTGACCAACATAGTGAAACCCCATTTGTATTAAATACAAAAAAAAAAAAAAAAATAGCCAGGTGTGGTGGTGCATGCCTGTAATCCCAGCTACTTGGGAGACCAGAATCGCTTGAACCCAGGAGGCGGAGTTTGCAGTGAGCCGAGATCGTGCCACTGCACTCCAGCCTGTGCAACAGAAACTCCAAATCAAAAAAAAAAAAGAATAAAGAGTAACAAAAATCCTGAACCAAATACTTAGAATAATTTACGTTTGTATGCACATCATCTAGTATTTCATTACAGACTTTTTTAATGGTTCTTGTCTCTGTTGGTCTATTGAATGGATATATGAAGAACTGAAACGACACGAGTAAGAGTTAATAAAACACATGACTAAGACTAAAACAATATGAAACCTTCACGAAGGAAGAATTAAGCTGAATTATCAACTGGTTATGGCACCACTATCTGTCTCATGTCCATCTGACATCTCTTCAAATTACCTCATTTTAAAGGAAGATAAATAGTTAAAATGTTTTATCTCTTTTTCTAAAATAACAGAAGTGCTTTTACTACAGGAACACTGTGAAATACCTTCTTGAACCTGATCACTAAGTTGAAGAAATTGTTCTAGAGGTCTGTAAAGGGTAAGCTCCAAAAATCTGTTCATAACCCCATCCAGCTCAATGTCTTAAAATCAAAACTTAAGTGGTCTGAAGAAAACATTTTAAAAAAATTTTTTTAAATCAAAACTTGAAAAACAAGATGAAAACACTGAAGGCACCTTTCAATCTTCACACAGCTTTCAAGAACAAATCTAAGTTCTTTTAATTGTTGTAACACTGTCCAGTACAAGTTTATGCAACAATGGAAATGTTTTGTATCTGCAGTGTCCAATAAGGTAGCCATTACTCACATGTGGCTACTAAGCATTTATAATGTTGCTAAGGATAATGGAAGAGCAGGATTTTAAATTTTATTTACTTTTAATTAAATAAAATTTAAATTATCACATATGGCTAGTGGCTTTGTATAAAACGTAGGTTTAGAATGTGATCTTACTCTGCTTCCAGACAAAAACAGAATAATCAGATTTACTCTCCTAACTGAAATAACTAAAAAACAGAAGAGAACAACAGGTTTTCAAATACTGACCAACAGGCAGAACAGGACAGTGATCCCTGGAAGGGGGAACAAATGTAAACCCTACAACTGTCCCGGGAATACTTTTCAGGTCCAAAGGCACCAGGAGGGAGAATCCAAAGCCTGGATTTGGGGGGGGGGGGGGGGCAGGAAGCTTCCCTGAGTTGAGGAGAGCTGGAAGCCAAGACAGCTGGACTTATCAGAGCAGAGTACACAGATGACAGACCTGCACAGAGAAAGAGGTCCAGAGTGGTACCAGGTCCCTCTCAAGTCTTCAGCTGAGTACTGATAGTACATGCATGTAAAGGAAACTAACAGAGAAGCCCCAGAAACAAACAGTGGAAACAATCCCCATAACTCCAGAAGCAAGCAGCAGAGTAATTCCTCCTCCCACTACCCAAAGTGAGAAATCTCACAAGGCATCAGATGAGTAGTCAGAAGGTTCCTGCCTCAGTAGCGTGGAAAAACTAGTCCCTAAAGGCTGCTGTGACTCTGCTGAACAAAAGCTTGAAAACAAGCCTTGAAAGGATCAGTCTCCAAGTAACTTAACTTCACCCCAAAACAAAGCTCAAAAATATTTATAGTACAAAAATATCCATAGTACAAAAATATCCAGCAACAACGTAAAATTTTACAAGGTAAAATTCACAATAGCTGGCATCCAATCAAAATTAACCAGGCCATGGAAGAAGCAGGAATATATATAACACATGATGAGAGGAAAAACCAGTCTGGGCAACAAACCCAGGAATGAAACAGACGATAGAATTAGTAAACAAAAACATTAAAAATGAAAATTACATTAAGCCAAATGTGATGGCTCACTCCTGTAACTCCAGCACTTTGGGAGGCTAAGGTAGGAGGGTCACTTGAGGCCAAGAGTTCAAGACCAGTTTGGGCAACACAGGGGAGACCCCATCTCTAAAAAAAAATTTAAAAATGGAAGGTTTTTTTGGAGACAAGGTCTCACTCTGTCACCCAGGCTGGAGTGGAGTGGTGTGATCTCACATCACTGCAACCTCTGCCTCCTGGGCTCGAGCAATTCTCCCACCTCAGCCTCTCAAGTAGCTGGAACTACAGGAACATACCACCACACCCAGCTAATTTTTGCGTTTTTTGTAGAGACGGGGTTTCGACATGTTGCCCAGGCTAGAAATATTAAAGTTATTAAAATGGTAGTTATTGTAACTATATTCCATAAGTTCAGCAAGGTTTCATAAACCTACCAACAGCTTCAAAATACATGAAGCAAAAACTGATAAAACACTAAAAAGAGAAACTGAAAACACATAGTTGAGATTTCAACATTACTCCCTCAATAACTGACACAACTACTAAAAGTCTGTAAAGATAGAGAAGACAGTGAACAATACTATTGACTAACTTGTGAGAATGTTTCAATTGACCAGAAACATGGTGAACCAACAACTGTTCTCTAACTGCCAAATATAAAGCAATCCTGACTCTTAGCTGGGTAATAAGATTTCGCAAAATAACTGAAGATCACAACATCATTAGAATTCTACGGTTCTGAGCCGGGCGCAGTGGCTCACCCCGTAATCCCAGCACTTAGGGAAGCAGGGCAGGCATATCACCTGAGGTCAGGAGTTTGAGGCCAGCCTGACCAACATGGTGAAATCCCATCTCTACAAAAATACCAAAAAAAAAAAAATTAGGAATGATGGTAGGTACCTGTAATTCCAGCTACTCGGAAGGCTGAGGCAGGAGAATCGCTTGAACTGGGAGGTGGAGGTTGTAGTGAGCCGAGATTGGGCCATTGCAAATTTCGGCTCTAGTTCAACAACCTTATATTACAAATGAAATAGGAAAACTAATTTTGTAGAAGATAATCATCACAGAAGATAATTTCATCTCTAATCATATCTAAAATACTTCAGATATAGACACAAAAATCACACTGTTAGAGGAAACTAAAGGATGCTACCAGAATGACTTACGAGAACTCCTTTTTTTTTTTTTTTTTTTTTTTTGAGGCAGAATCTCACTGTTGCCCAGGCTGTGAAATGGCACAACTTCAGCTCACTGCAACCTCCGCCTCCTGGGTTCAAGCAATTCTCCTGCATGCACCACCACGCCAGGCTAATTTTTGTATTTTTAGTAGAGACAGGGTTTCGCCACCTTGGTCAGGCTGGTCTCTAACTCCTGATCTCAGATGACCCGCCCACCTCCGCCTTCCAAAGTGCTGGGATTACAGCTATGAGCCATCACGCCCAGCCAGGACACAACTTCTCAGGAATGACAAAAACTGTCTTCCAACACTTGAAAAGCAAAATTGTACCAAAGGCTTTCTGAATTATCCAGAGGACAAAATTAAAATTAATGAAGACAATTACATACAGAGAAGGTGATCTGGGTAAAATGGAAGCCAAAAAGAAAAAAAGTTTTTCTAAAAAAAAACATCAGGCCGGGCACGGTGGCTCAAGCCTGTAATCTCAGCACTTTGGGAGGCCAAGATGGGTGGATCACGAGGTCAGGAGTTCAAGATCAGTCTGGCCACCATGGTGAAACCCCATATCTTTTTTAAAAAAAAAAAAAAAAAAAAAAGTCATCAAACAATGGCATGGCTACTTTGCAGAATATTCAGCTCAACTGCCAATACTATACTGCTAAAATTCCCAAAGAGTATTTTAATTGGGCTGTCCTTACATTATTTCAAATCCAGACTACCTCAACTCTTTAGGTTCCCCAAAAATCAACACCCTTCCTTACTTCATTTCTGATATGAACTAAGTCACCCTTTGACTCCTTCAATTTTTCCCATGTGTCTGTATCAAACTGCCAGGTTTTGTCAGTTCTTCATCACCATTGTATAGTTGTCCCTAGATATCCATGGGTGACTAGTTCCAGCATCTCACTTGAATACCAAAATCTGCAGATATTCAAGTCCTTGATATAAAATGACATAATATTTGCACATAACCTATGCATATCCTCCTCTGTTCTTTTAATCAGGGATCCCCAAGTCCCAACCCATGGACCAGCACCAGTCCTTGGCCTGCTAGGAACCAGGCTACACAGCAGGAAGTGAGCCGGGTAGAGCAAGCAAAGCTTCATCTGTATTTACAGCCGCTCCCCACTGCTCGCATTACCACCTGAGCTCTGCATGAGATTCTCATAAGAGCACAAGCCCTACAGTGAATTGTGCACGCAAGGGATCTAGGCTGCACACTCCTTATGAGAATAATGCTGTATGATCTGTGACTGTCTCCCATCGCTCTCAGATGGGACCCTTTCAGGAAACAAGCTCAGGGCTCCCACTAATTCTACATTACAGTGAATTGTGTAATTATTTCATTATACACTACAATGTAGTAATAATAAAAATACACAATAAACGTAATGTGCTTGAATCATCCTGAAACCATCCCCCCACCCTGTGGAAAAACAGTCTTCCATGCAACCAGTCCCTAGTGCCAAAAAGGTAGGGGACTGCTGTTTTAAATCATCTCTAGATTACTTACAATACCTAAACAATGTAATACTATAAAGCACTTGTTATACTGTATTGCTTAGGGAATCATGACCAAAATGTCCACACATGTTCAGTACAGTCACAACTTTCTTCCTAGTATTTTAGATCCAAGGTTGGTGGAATCCACGAACGCAGAACCCGCAGATATGAAGGATTAGCTGTAGATTTTATCAAGTATACATTATGTGAAAGCACTGTGCTAGACATACTTCCCAATTTAAGACCAGGAAACTTCTCATTTAATCCATTCATAACAAGATAAGCCCAACTGTGACAAAGATAACACAATAGATTTCAAATAATTAAAATGTTCTGATAACCGTAAGAATGATTAAATGTTCCCTTTTCATTTTATGTTGTTCCCTTTCTTTTTACTCCCACCACTTTATTCAAGCCTCATTAAAGAATCCTCTTATTAGAGACTCCAATCAAACAAACCATATTTTGCCAGGCACAGTGGCTCATGCCTGAAATCCTAGCACTCTGGGAGGCCAAAGCAAGAAAACTGCCTGAGATTGGAGTTCAAGACCAGCCTGGCCAACATGGTGAAACCCTGTCTCTACTAAAAATACAAAGGAAAAAAAAAAAAAATAGCTGGGCTTGGTGGGTGCCTGTAGTCCCAGTTACTCCAGAGGCTGAGGGAGGAAAATCACTTGAACTCGGGAGATGGAGGTTGCAGTGAGCTGAGATCGCATCATTCACTCCAGCCTGGTCAACAGAGCGAGACTCCATCTCAAATAAAAAATAAGTAAATAAATATTTGACCCCCAAATAATTTTTTTCATTTTTTTTTAATTTATAAATTTTACACTTATTTCTTTTTTTTTTTTTTTTTAATAAAGATGGGGTTTCACCATGTCGGTCAGACTGGTCTTGAACTCCCGACCTCAGGTGATCCACCCACCTTGGCCTCCAAAGTGCTTAGATAACAGGCGTGAGCCACCGCCTGGCCAATTTTTTTTTTTTTAGGTGGAGTCTTGCTCTGTCACCTAGGCTGGAGTGCAGTGGCTCCATCTCACTCACTGTAATCTCCACCTCCCAGGTTCAAGTGATTCCCCTGCCTCAGCCTGCCGAGTAGCTGTGATTACAGGCGTGTGCCAGTACACCCAGCTAATTTTTGCATTTTTAGTAGAGAGGAGGTTTCACCATGTTGGCCAGGATAGTGTTGATCTGACCACGTGATTGGCTGGCCTTGGGCTCCCGAAGTGCTAGGATTATAGGGCACCGCCTCCAAGTTAATCTTTTCTAAAACAATTTCAATTCACTCTCCTACTTAAATACTTTTCAAATGCTTATAACACTGATTTGCAAATCCCCATTCCAATCAAGATAGGCAGTTAAAATGCAGATCAGAAGGGCCGGTCCACAGAGATTAATTCACTCAGTCTGGTGTGATAATTAGGAATCTGGATTTTAAAATAAGCTTTTAGGTGATTTCGATTCAGGTGGCCTGCAGAACATATTTTTTAAAAAGAAAAGAAACAGGTGTTGTACTGAACCGAGCATAGAAAGTTAACACCAAGACAAAAGTAGGCCAAATTGCAGGGTCTTTATTGCCAGCGACCACAGAGGACTCACGTCTCTCCAACCTGTGGCCCCGGAGGGAGGATGTCAATACCTTTTATACCTTTCTCTCCGGTAAGGGCATGTGGCGGGGGGTGGGTGTGAAGGGATTCAGACATTTAGGGGGTCCCGTAAATCATCTCCCGGGCCGAGAGGGGAGTGCAAGTCTCCGAACATTCCCAGGGCCAGAGGCCACATTGTGGATATATTGTCACTTCGATTGTTATCTAAGTGATTTACAGAAGTCAAGATAAGCCTTAGTCTGTACATCATCTGGGTTGTAGTGGGAGTAACAGATCTTAGTTATTTATTACAGGGCGCAGGGGCCATGATGGACTCAGCTTGGGCTGTTTATTCTAGTCACTACCAGTAAACAAAGGCAAGCAATTTTACTTACAGATGCCAAGGCTAGCAGTCATTGTGAGGAGAATGGGGCAGCCGTTACAACTTATTTAAAACACAACTTTGTTATTTTATAAAATAGTGTTGTTCAGGCTCTAACTCTAGGCCAGCTATAGCACACAGGTCTACAGGGTGAATGTCACATTCCTTAGCCTGACATCAAAACTCTCTACACAAAAGTCCCCTAAATAACCACTATAGGGCAAGGGCTCTTCCTTCCAGATAAACCCAATTTACTGCTGCTCACACAAACCATAGGTTTTCTCCTTCAAGCCTTACTTTAAAATGTCCATAAGGTTGAGTGCGGTGGCTCACATCTGTAATCCCAGCACTTTGGGAGGCTGAGCCAGGGAGATCACGAGGTCAAGAGACCATCCTGGCCAACATGGTAAAACCCCATCTCTACTAAAAATACAAAAATTAGCTGGGCATGGTGGCGCACACCTGAGGCAGGATAATCACTTGAACCCGGGAGATTGAAGTTGCAGTGAGTCGAGATCTCGCCACTGCATTCCAGCCTGGGAGACAAAGCAAGACTTCATCTCAAAAAAAAAAAAAAAACAAAAACAAGGTTTTTCAGGCCAAGAGCCACAGTAGCTCACCCCTGTAATCCCTGCACTTTGGGAGATCAAGGACAGCTCGAGCCTAGGAGCTCAAGACCTGACTAGGCAACACGGCAAGACCCTATCCCTGCAAAAACTTTAAAATCTAGCTAGGCATGATGGTGAAGGCCTGTAGTTCTAGCTTATCAGGAGGCTGAGGTGAAGAACTGCATGAATCCAGCAGTTTAAGGCTGCAGTGAGCTAGGATGGCACAGTGAGCGACACAGCAAGATCCTGTCTCAATAAAAAGTTTTTCAAACCACTTAAAAATA
Organism: Cacajao melanocephalus; assembly: GCA_963573385.1. Classification (NCBI taxonomy): domain Eukaryota; kingdom Metazoa; phylum Chordata; class Mammalia; order Primates; family Pitheciidae; genus Cacajao; species Cacajao melanocephalus. Next base: position 54,560 of record CAUYLG010044156.1, on the reverse strand, counting down.
AGCCCACACACACACACACACACACACAAAAAAAAGAAAAAAGAAGCCCACACATAACACAAATTTAGAGAAACAAACTTGAAGGAGATAAAGGAAAAGTGCAGCAAAAAGTTAAAGCAACGCATCTACACAGTATAAAAGCCAAATTTCAACCTAATTGCAAAGTTTGAAGGGCTTTTTCCCTCCCTCACCTCTTCCTCTGAGGCTGTCATAAGCACCTACATGTTAAGTGACTGGACAGGAGAGTGTGTGAAGCAGAAAAAATACAAAAATGTAAAAGAAAAAATAGTGTCTTCCCTAAGAAATTTATTATATATATCAGGAGAATCAGACTATTATAAAAACTGCACTGAAAGGAATTTAAAATACCCTATGACTGGACCAAAGGGTTACAGAAGGTTTAGAGGACAAATAACTTTTTTTTTTTTTTTTTTTGCGATGGCGTTTCCCTGTCTCCCAGCCTGGAGTGCAGTGGGGAGATCTTTACTCATGGCAACCTCTGCCTCCCAGGTTCAAGCGATTCTCCTGCCTCAGGAGATCTTGAGATGTGCCTCAGCCTCCAGAGTACCTGGGAATACAGGCACCAGCCACCACACCCAGCTAAAATTTTTGTATACACCCAACTAATTTCTGTATTTTTAGTAGAGACAGGATTTAGCTGTGTTGACCAGGCTGGTCTCCAACTCCTGATCTCAAACTATCAGCCCATCTTGGCCTCTCAAAGTGCTGGGATTACAGGCTCCTGGCCAGAGGTAACTTTTTGCTGCAGTGAGCAAGGAAGATTTCACCAAGGAGGCAAGGAGTTGAGTAAAGCCTTTACAAAAAAAAAAAAAAAAAAAAAAGTGTATTTTAGGCAGAAGAAACTTAAGAAAACAAAAAAAAATTTTTTTAAAGGAAAACATAAAAATGTTTAAAAAGGCAAAAACATCAATCCAGTTAGAAACAAATTATGTAAAACAACAGTTGAATAAAACGATGAAAAGGTAGTACTGGGTCAAATCTACAGGACCTGTTGAAACAAACTCCCTATTGTTTCAAGACAGAATTAAACTTCATTTTTTTACATGTGTATCATCTTCATGAAATAAGATTAAACATGCATACATTAATTTGAACGCACTCATGTTTTTGAGCTAGGGAAAAAAGTCTAAAACATACTTGGTACAAGGATATGTAAATGCTGGAGCTGAATTCAAATAATCGATGTTTTATTATTATTTTTTTGATAATTGATTTTTTTTTCTATCTCTTGATAATTACAAACTTATGTCCAAAGAGATGGGGGGGATCCCTGAACCTACATCCGTATTACTAAAACTCATGCCAGGTACTCAGTTATACGGGAGAAGTAGAACTCACATCTTTTCCATAGGATGATGGGAGATAAGAAAGCCCTACTGTCAGAAAAATTCCCTTTGTGTTGCCAAGACTAACGAAAAATAAGAAATAAAGAAAAAGCTACAGTTGGACTTTCAAATGTAGTTTTATCTTTAATGCCATCATTTAAAGTCCAGGTCAGAACTTCAAAAAATGTTCAATTAGAACTTCAAAAAATGTTCACTATATCCTAAAGCTATTAATAAGAACTTAAAATCTCTATAGTTATTAACAGTTTTAGGTTAGTGGTGGTCTACACAACTCAAACCTGCCATTTCCCCCTTAGAGAGCTAGGTCTCACCCATAGTAAGCAGGGGACATACCAGATTATGCAAATGTTAACCGATAATGACATCACTCTCAAACGCTGTTTCAGCAGGACACGGTAGGTCCTCCCTCTCTCCCCTACCTTACCATAGGAGCACCCTACGGTCGCCCAAACAGGTAAAGAAAAAAGTATATGGAGAAGGAAGCTATGGCAGCTCCATTTCCTCAGTCCTCAAACCATCAAAATATGTAAGGACATTAAAAAAAAAAACCTCCATAAAAGTGAGAGTAAAGTGAGAGGTTACCATGAAACCAAGCAAATTCTTAATACACTTATATTTGTAAAACTTAAGCTAAACGGAAACTTAATCTAGCCGAAAACACTCATTTTACACATCAAGAAACCGAGGCCCAGGGCAGTTAAGCGATTTGCCCTGGGCGACTACTTCTCTATATAGGTGTTAAGTGTCAGTTACTAGTCAGAGTAGCATTTAATCATTTACTCACTTAAATGTTTACGACATTAAGTACCCGTCTTGCAAAAAACACCACCGCCACTGCCACCTCTTCTCAACCATTCAGTGTCTTGTTTCAGATTTATACAGAGTGCTGGATAAATTTCAAATGAGTATGAATTCTCCAACCACAACTGTCGCAAATTATTCTTCATCTAATATTAAATAAAATGGAAAGCTTAACGTGCCTGAATTTTCCAGGTTCTGACTAAACATCGTGGATCATCAAAACCTCAAAATTTGGGGTAGAATATTAAGTGGCGCATACATATTACTGCTTTGCCAGTTGCCCTTTCCTTTGTATTACGTTTCAGTCCAGGTTTTTCGAAAAGCAAGCAATTATTACAAATGCATAGTTACCACACAAATTATAATCACTTTTGAGACATTTTCCTTAAATTACCGTTATCTTTTTTTTTTTTTTTTTTTTTTGAGACGGAGTCTCGCTCTGGCGCGATCTCCGCTCACCGCAACCCCCGCCTCCCGGATTCAAGTCATTCTCCTGGCTTAGCCTCCCGAGTAGCTGGTACTACCGGCGCGCGCCACCACGCCAGACTAATTTTTGTATTTTTAGTAGAGACAGGTTTTCACCGTGTTAACCAGGATGGTCTACATCTCCTGACCTCGTGATCCGCCCGCCTCGGCCTCCCAAAATGCTGGGATTACAGGCGTGAGCCACTGCGCCTGGCCAGCGTAACTCTTTCATCTTAAAAATAATTTAAACGTATCCTACCCAACACGAGTTAATATTTTTTGAACAAAAACATCTAAACCGTCGACAAAGACGAAGTATATTAAACCACAAAATGAAAACGTGGTAAGTAAAAATCACACCAGCTAAAAAGCACTTGGAGTACCACCAGACTTCCTCGGCTCACTGTTAACCGTCAAACCGACAAACCATTTGTGGAAGAACCTGGGGGAAAGTTCCGCACCAGGTTCTCCAGCTGTGGGTTCATTAGCTTAGCCCACCACCCTCACAAAACACCAGTTTGGGGAAATGCAAACACGCCACATGTGCATGTTTTCATCATGTTTAACCACTTTTAACCGCCGTAGCTACGAAATCAGCCCCCGCGGCAAAGGTTAAAAAAAAAAAAAAAAAAAAAAACAGCATTGTGCATGCATCTTACCCCACTTAAACCACGACCACCAAATGAACCAAGGCGAATTAAACCCTTTTGAACGTTAACGCCGCTGCACAAAGCGGTCTGAAAGGGTTCTCTCCCTTTCTGAAACGCCGGGCAAAAGTCCCTCGGCAAGTTTCAAAACTAATGACCGTACAGCGCTGCACAAATAACAAAAGCTTAATACCAACCACCAGGCCGCCAACCCGCTCACGTTACCACTGCCCAGAAGGTTTTTTTAAAACAAGCATTGAAAAGGGAAGAATATAAAGCGTCTTACCGCAAACACAGCACGAAAGAGACTGTCGGAAGTAAGGCAAGAGCCTGTTAATCTCAGTAAACGCCTTGGGGTCTCCGGGGTCGTAGTTGAGCACTAGGCGGCTCGCGGAAATGTAGAGAGCAGTAGCATTCACGGGGTTCATTGCAGACGCTTCGACACCAATGGCTCCCGGTTGAAAAAAAATTCCGGATCCAACTTTGTAAGCAGCCAGAGAACGATGGCGAATTTGCACCAATTCGGAAGAAATCAGAGCCGAACCATTGGCCCAACAAGTAACCAAAATCCATGCAAGTTTGTGGAGCTGAAGCAATCCTCCCACACATGGGGCCTTGGCGCCCCTCCGTCCCTGAGACTTCCAGACCAAAAATATAAAAAATAGAGACCAGCGTTCGAGTTCGTCCGGAGCGACCACAGAGCGCAGAACGCGGCGGCTTGGGCGCTCGGGGCGGGACTCGGCGCTCAGCCTAGCCCCGCAGCTCGGCGGGCGGCCTGCGCTCGAGCTGCATCTCCGGACACGGAGGCGCCTCCTCAGGTCGAGCTGGCGGGCGCAGGAGCAGGCCCCGGCCCGGTCCGAGGCGCAGCACGCTTCTCCCGGGCTGCAGAGCCTCTTACTCCATCCCAGTGCAGGGCGCGGAGCCGGCGGCGACAGCAAGGACGATGGTCGGGCGGCGACTTCCCAGATCTAGTGCAAGACGCCGCGGCGGCGACGAAGATTGCTGTTGCGGCTGGCGGAGGCCGCCGCCGCTCTCTCCATATCGGACGCGGGGCCCAGACTACACCCTGGCTCTCCGCCCCGTAGGTTGCAGCCCGCCGTTCCCCGAGGTGGCAAGGCGGGCGAGAGTCCCCCACCCGGAGGGGAGGGCCGGGGAGGAAGTGCGCGGGCCGCCGCCGGCTGGCGGGAGGGGGCGGGGAGCAGGCCCGGCCGGGCCGCGGCGGCGCCCCTCGCTCCTCAGTCGCACACTCCGGGGTCACCAGACGCAAGCGCCGCCCCCTCACTGCCCGGCCATCTTTTCGGCGCCGCACACACAGACGACTCCTCCGCCGAGCACGACGGCTGCCGCCGCCCTCAGCGCCTGCACAGCCGCGGGAGGCGAGCGCTCACACCGCCAGGCCCCGCCGCCGCCCAGCGCACACAGCAAGGCCCCGCCGCAGGCCCCTCCCCGTGCCTCGCCGCCCTCACCCCGACTCCACGCGCCACTCCAGGTCGGTAGGGCCCGGGCTGCTGCGGCCTTAGTGGATCCTGCGGGCTGTACCGCGCCTCAGGCCCTGCTGGCGACGACGACCGTTACCCCAACGGGCAAAGCCACTGTCATCCCCGAGACTCCCCCGCCGCCGTCGTCGCTAGCGCTCGCACGCATGCGCAGAGCACACTCTCACCCCTCCCCCCTTTCCTCTCCCTTCGCTTCCCTTTTCCCCTGCTTCTCCTCTAAGAGCCCCCTCTGCTGCCTCCTAGAGCTACCGGCTCACTCCACGCATGCGCAAACCGCTACCTAGCTCCTCCGCCTTTCGCCCTTACGCGTGCGCTTTGACCGCCCACCCAGAAAACCGGATAAACACATCAGCCCGCTCGCTCCAGTCCCTCACCGCTGCCAACCCACCCTGGGCTCACTGCGCATGCCTGGCTGTCCACTTCGGCTCTCACGACGGAGCATGCTCTCTGCGAGCCGACAGCTCTCGCCGCCCCTCCCCCACGTGCTCTCAGATTCCCTCTCCCAGGCATGTGGGCTGTGGTGAAACATTCGTTAGCTGGCACATCCTTCCCCAGTGTGGGCTCAGGCTTCCTGCATTACACTGCTTCTGTGCCCGCCAACGCTGGGCCCCGGCTTGGTCGCGCCATGTGGCGCTCCGCACTGGCCTGAACGCTGCCTCTAGTCCTGACTAACCGCGCTGTGAGGAAATAGCCTCGCCCGGCCCAAGCCCCACCCTCGCGGCCTTTCTCCTGGAACTGCGCATCCCGACCGCGGAAAGGGCGCAGCCTCGGTCGACTGGCTGGCTGGCTCTCGCCGAACAGGGAAGGCTGCAGCAGTCAACGTGGCTGCGCGCCCAGCAGGCGTGCGGATGGCTTTTGCCGGGTCGCGGCCGCGGTCCGCACCTCCCTGCGGTGGTCCGCAGTCCGAGGTCTCTAAGGCCCTGGCAGGCTGTGTGTAAGCGTGGAGGCTCCAACCCACCGCCCCCTCATACCCGTCGGAGCCGGACTGTTCCCACGGCCTCTGGTACTTGGACTCGAGCGGCCTCGCCTAAAGGGGCGCGGATCAGGACTTCGCCGAGCTCTCACCGGAACAGAGTCCAGTTTTGAAAACAAAACGGAGGGAGGGGTGGTGAAGAAAAAACTTAAAAAATAATTATAATAAAATAAATAATAAACATGAACTTTTTTTCTTCTTTAAATACGCAGCTTTTTCGAAAGACCTAACCCTTCTGTGTGAACAGTTGTCTTGAAGAATGCATGGTCGTGCTTTAGAACAAACCCAAATCCTTGCAAATGTTTTGTGGGGTTTTTTGGGTTTTTCTGTTGTTGCTGTTGTTTTGAGACGGAGTCTCGCACTGTCCCCAGGCTGGAGTGCAATGGCGCGATCTCGATCTCGGCTCACAGCAAACTCCGCCTCCCGGCTTCACGCGATTCTCCTGCCTTAGCCTCCCGAGTAGCTGGGATTAGAGTCGCACAGCACTATACCGGGCTAATTTTTTGTATTTTTAGTAGAGACGGGGTTTCATCATGTTGGCCAGACTGGTCTCGAACTCCTGACCTCGTGATCTGCCCGCCTCGGCCTCCCAAGTGTTGGGACTACAGGCGTGAGCCACCGCGCCCGTCCCTTGTTTTGTTTTTTAAAACAAGCTTTTGCCTGGCCGGGCGAGGTGGCTCTCGGCTGTAATCCCAGCGCTTTGGGAGGCCGAGGCGGGCGGATCACCTGAGGTCGGGAGTTCGAGACCAGACTGACCACCATGGAGAAACCCTGTCTCTTAAAAAAATAAAATTTAATTTAAAAAAAAAAAAAAAAAAGCTTTTGCCTTATGCAGGAGATCAAGGACACTGGGATATAAATAAACAAAAGCCTAACTTAATAGATGACTTTCCTCCCCTCTCAACGTACAAAACCTTTTTTGAGTAGCACAAATAGTAACAGACCATAGGAAGCATTTATCTCTGTACACACCAAAGCTCATCAGCATAATTTTTCAGGCACAGTAGGTACTCTCCACGTTTGCAAAGTGAAAATTATGATGTGTGTAAATCTTTTGTGGCACATGTCACATATGTACACGTACGCACGTATATGGCACATGTAAATGTGGTATGTGTTCGTTTTAGGGGCTTGCCATTTTGGGTGAGCAGAAATAATTACCAAGAGAACCCATACAATCTCGATTTATAATTTATATTACCATTTGAAGGCAGGTGGTTTTTTTTTTTTAACAGGACCTACCATATTATCAACACTTAAATATTAAGGAATAAAAATCTAACTTCCTAATTTTGTTTAGCTGTACAAATTGTATTTGGTAGTTTTATATGTGGAAAATGACAAACATTCTAAAAGCCACTCTCATTTTTAAAACTCCATCTGCCAATTTTTTTTCTTCATAAGAGATCTTTTCTAAGCTCTCCTTCAAATAAAACTGTTATATGGTTCTATTTTTACTCCACACTCTAAGGTCTTCTCCCACAACACACAGGTTGTTCTCCCTAAGAGGAGCAACACAGAAAGTGAAGTAATCAGCACTGTTTTCCGTTAAGACAGAATAAATTAGCAGTCACCCTAGGCAAGTGATTACTTGCAGGGCATTAACCTTGCTAATTTTCTCATAACTGGATTTTTACAAATCTCTTGAGATGTGCACACCCCAAATGAAGATTAAGTCTATTGATCATTCGTGTGCTTGTACATGAGTAAGAAAGAGAGAACATGTGTTAATCCAATTTTGGGGTTTTTTGGTTTTTTTTTTTAATTCTTTTTTTTGTTTGTTTGGAAACAGAGATTGACTCTTGTCACCCAGGCTGGAATGCAATGGCAAGATCTCGGGTCACTGCAACCTCTGCCTCTGGGTTCAAGCGATTCTCCTTCCTCAGCCTCCCAAGTAGCTGGGATTACAGGTGCCTGCTACCAGGCCCGGCTAATTTTTTGTACTTTTAGTAGAGACAGTTTCATCATGTTGGCCAGGCTGGTCTCGAACTCCTGACCTCAGGTGATACACCTGCCTCGGTCTCCCAAAGTGCTGGGATTACGGCGTGAGCCGCTGCACCTGGCTTAAATCAGTTCTTTATTAGCTTCTGAAATTGGTTGCAACTGGTGATAGATTATGGTACTTAAAGGCAAAGAATCTTGGAGGTATACTTCTTCTAATATTTTTGCCTTCCTTGAGCCTTGCCTGAAAAAGAAACAAATGAATTGTTTATAGAAAATAAAGTGCTTCAGCAAAAGAAACTATCAACAGGGTAAACACACAACCTACAAAACAGGATAAAATATCTGCAAATTATGCATCCAAAAAGGTCTAATATTCAGAATCTATAAGGAACTTTAAAAAAGTCAACAACCAAAAAACAACCCCATTAAAAAATGTGCAATGGACATGGACAGACACTTCTCAAAAGAAGACATAGGCCAGGTGCACTGGCTCACACATGTAATCCCAGCATTTTGGGAGCCCTAGGCAGGCAGATCACCTGAGGTCAAGTGTTCGAGACCAGCCCTGGTCAACATGGTGAAACCCCAACTGTACTAAAAATATAAAAAATTATCTGTGTGTGGTGGCAAGCGCCTATAATCCCAGCTACTTTGGAGGCTGAGGCAAGAGAATTGCTTGAACCTGGGGGGCAGAGGTTGTAGTAAGCCAAGATGGAGCCACTGCACTCCAGCATGGTGACAGAACGAGTGCAAAAAAAAAAAAAAATACAAGCAGCCAATAAACATATGAAAAAAATGCTCAACACCACTAATCATAAGAGAAATGCAAATCCAAACCACAGTGATATACCATCTCGCAACAGTCAGAATGGCAATTATTAAGTCAAAAAGCAACAGATGTTGGGGACGTTCCAGAGAAAAAGGAATGTTTATACGCTGCTGGTAGGACTGTAAATTAGTTCAGCCACTGTGGAAAGCAGTTTGGAGAATTTTCAAAGAACTTAGAACTACAATTTGACCCAGCAATCCCATTACTCGGTATATACTCAAAGAAATATAAATTGTTCTACCAAAAAGACATGCACTCATCTGCTCATTGCAGCACTATTTACATAGCAAAGAAATTGAATCAACCTAAATGCCCATTAGCAATAGGCTGGATAAAGAAAATGTGGCATATATACACCAGGAATACTATACAGCCATAAAAAATTATGTCCTTTGTATCAACATGGATGCAACTGGAAGCCATTGTCTGAATTAACACAGGAACATAAAACCAAATGCTGCATGTTCTCATTTATAAGTGGGAGCTAAACATTGAGAACACATGGACATAAAGATAGGAACAATAGACACTAGAGCCTACTTTCTGGGGAAGGGTGAGAGGAAGGTGAGGGCCAAAACCTACCAGGGGTCGGGTGCAGTGGCTCACGCCTATAATCCCAGCACTTTGGGAGGCAGAGGCCGGGAATCACTTCAGGTCAGGAGTTCAAGACCAGCCTGGCCAATATGGCGAAACCTCATCTCTAATAGTAATGCAAAAAGTGAGCTATGCATGGTGGCACACCGCTGTAGTCCCAGCTATTCTGGAGGCTGAGACAGGAAAATCTCTTGAACCCAGGAGGTGGAGATTGCAGTGAGCTGAGATTGCACCACTGCACTCCAGCCTGGCCAACATGGTGAAACTCCATCTGTACTAAAAGTACAAAAATTAGACAGGTGTGGTGGTGCACACCTGTAATCCCAGCTACTCCAGCCTGGGCTACACAGCCAGACTTGCTCTCAATAAATAAATAAATAAATAAATAAAACGTTGAAAACAATGTTAAAGATGTTAAATTACATATGTATATTTTACCTAAATAAAAAATCACAGAAATAAATGTAGTTTGATTCTTTTAAAAAATACATTAAAGTACTTTAATTAATTATTTAGGAAAAATCATATATAACTCAAATTTCTTTTTTTTTTTTCTTTTTTTTTTGAGATAGTCTCACCCAAGCTGGAGTGCAGTGCTTGCTGCAGCCCTCAACATCCTGGGCTCAAGCAGTCCTCCCACTTTAGCCTCCTCAGTAGCTGGAACTACAGATGCACGCCACCACGCCCATCAAATTTTTTTTTTTTTTGGTAGAGATGAGAGTCTAGCCATGCGGCCTAAGCAAAAGCGATCCAACCCCAGCCTCATGCTCCCACAGTGCTAGCATTACAGGCATGAGCTGCAGTGCCTGGCCTATAACTCAAATTTCTTTTTTTTTTATTTTTAGTTCTGGGGTACATGTGCAGGATGTGCAGGTTTGTTACACAGATAAACATGTGCCATGGTGGTGGGCTGCACTTGTCAACCCATCAGCTAGGTATTAAGCCCAGCATGCATTTGCCATTTTTCTTAATACTTTCCCTCTCCCCACATCGCCCCCAGCCCTGACAGGCCTCAGTGTGTGTTGTTCCCCTCCCTGTGTCCACGTGTTCTCATTGTTCAGCTCCCACTTAGAACATGTGATGTTTGGTTTTCTGTTCCTGTGTTAGCTTGCTGAGGATAATGGCTTCCAGCTTCATCCATGTCCCTGCAAAGGACATGACCTCATTCCTTTTTATGGCTGCATAGTATTTCATTGTGTACATGTACCACATTTTCTTTGTCCTGTCTGTGGGCATTTAATGGGCATTTCAGTTGATTCCATGTCCCTGCTATTGTGAATAGTGCTCCAATGAACATACACATGCATGCATCTTTGTAACAGAATGACTTATATTCCTTTGGGTATATACCTAGTAATGAGATTCCTGGTTCTAGATCTTTGATTAATCGCCACACCATCTTCCACAATGGTTGAATTAATTTACATTCCCACCAACAGAGTAAAAGCATTCCTATTTCTCCGCAACCTCACCAGCATCTATTGTTTCTTTTTTTTTTTTTTTTTTTTATGAGTTGGAGTTTTGTTCTTTCACCCACGCTGGAGTGCAGTGACGTGATTTCGGCTCACTTCAACTCTGCCTTCCAGTTTCAAGTGATTCGCCTGCCTCGGTTTCCCAAGTAACTGGAATTATAGGCACCTGCCACCACACCCGGCTAAGTTTTGTATTTTTAGTAGAGACAAGGTTTCACCATGTTGGCCAGGCTGGTCTCAAACTCCTGACCATGTGATCTGCCCTCCTCAGCCTCCCAAAGTGCTGGGATTACAGGCATGAGCCACTGCGCCCAGCTGTTTCTTGACTTTTTAATAATGGTGTTCTGACTGGTGTGAGATGGTATCTCATTATGGTTTTGATCTGCATTTCTCTAATGATCAGTGATGTTGAGCTTTTATTCATATGTTTGTTGGCTGCATGAATGTCTTCTCTTGAGAAGTGTCTGTTCATATCCTTTGACTACTTTTTAGTGGGACTGTTTTTTTCTGGTAGATTTGAGCTCCTTGTAGACTCTGGATATTAGAGCTTTGTCAGATGGATAGACTGCAAAAATATTCTCCCACTCTGTAGGTTGCCTGTAAATTTGGTTTGTTTGTTTGGTATTTTTTGTAGAAATGGGGGTCTAGCCATGTTGCCTAAGCTAAAGCGATCTGCCCCAGCCTCAGCCTCCCAAAGTGCTGGGATTTCAGGCATGAGCCACAAATTTCTTAAACCATAAGTTTAAGACAATGCTTCTTTTTGAGACAGGGTCTTACTCTGTCACCTAGGCTGGAGTACAGTGGCAAGATCTGGGTTCACTGCAGCCTCTACATACTGGGATCAGATGATTCTCTCACCTCAGCCTCCCAAGTAGCTGGGACTACAGGCACACGCCACCATGAATTTTTATTAGAGACAGGGTTTCACTATGTTGCCCAGGCTGGTCTGAACTCCTCGTCTCAAGCTATCTGCCTCTTGAGAATGGAGTTCTCTTCATTTCATCAGCATGTGTTTACTGTGCCCCTGCTCTAGCAAAGCCCTGTAACAGACTCTGGGAGGGTAAGACAGACTCTGCCTTTGAGGTTGGAGGTCCTTTCTTACTTCTTTTTGTATCAGTTGGAGAACTCAGCAAAATTATTCAGTCATGGTTTCTCATTCAAGTCAACCCCTCTGGACGCATTTAGTTCAAGGGTCACTATGAAGTAAGGGAAAATTAATCTAGTACTGGGTGTATAAATTGATAGAATATTTCTGAAGGACAACTGGCAATATTAAAAGCTTGTAAAGTTTGCAGAGCCTCACAACTAGCAGTTTCACGTAAGTCTCTAATTTATCCTAAGTTAGAGATTCCCAAACTTTCTTGGTTCATGGTGCCTTTAGCATCTCAGTAATTTTTCACCACAGTCTTAGGCCAAAATAAATAAGAAAGAGTGTTTTATGTAGTTACGCCCAAACAACTTAATGAGTATTTATGCCCTAACTTGGTAGCTATTTGAAAAAGCAGGCCAGGTGCAGTGGCTTACACCCGTAATTCCAGCACTTTGGGAGGCCAAGGCGGGAGGATTTCTTGAGGTCAGGAGTTCGAGACCAGCCTAGCCAACAAAGTGAAACCCTGTCTCTACTAAAAATACAAAAATTAGCTGGGCATGGTAGTGGGTGCCTGTAATCCCAGCAACTTGGGAGGCCGGGCAGGAGAAGCACTTGAACCCAGGAGGCAGAGGTTGCAGTGAGCCCAGATCGCACCACTGCCACTCCGGCCTGGGTGACAGAGCAAGACAGAACAAGAAAGAAAGAGAGTAAGGAAAGAAGGGAGGGAGGGAGGGAGGGAGGGAGAGAGGAAGAGAGAAAGAAATAAAGAGAGAGAGGGAGGGAGGGTAGGAGGAAGAGAGAAAGAAAGACAGAAAAAAGAGAAAGAAAGAGGGAGAGGGAGAGAGGGAGGGAGGGAGGGAAATTCACATACATTGAAAGAAAAACAATTATTTTTTTTTGAGATGGAGTCTCGCTCTGTCGTCCAGACTGGAGTGCAATGGCATGATCTTGGCTCATTGCAACCTCTGCCTCCTGGGTTCAAGCGATTCTCCTGCCTCAGCCTCCCAAGTGGTTGGGATTATAGGCACCCACCATCAAGCCTGGTTAATTTTTGCATTTTTAGTAGAGATGGGGTTTCACCACGTTGGTCAGGCTGGTCTCGAACTCCTGACCTCAGGTGATCCACTTGCCTTGGCCTCCCAAAGTGTTGGGATTTTAGGCACGAGCCACCGCCCCTGGCCAGAAAAAAATTTTTTTATTTCAATTTTAAGTAACCCTAATTAATTATGAATAGGATGTGTGTACCTGTTAGTCATGGCACAACTTCTCAACCCTAAAAATTAGATTGGATATCACCACCCTCATTTCCCAGATCACATGGATTTTTGTGCAATGCTTTATTTTTATCACAGCAACAGCAAAACCCCAGCTTTGCAAAGATATAACCCCATTGAAAAGAATGTATGGTGATTTCATGCTGAAACTAATTTTTACAGTACCGAACAGACGTACAATATTTTCCTCAAAAGGTTGAAATATTCTGCGGCTTCTCTATGAGTTCTCTGTGGCACCTGGGGGCACCTTGGCACTCTCTTTGGGAACTAGAGATCTAAGACAATAATCTAAGATTATGGTTTGTTTCTTTTGTTTTGAGATGGAGTCTCACTCTGTAGCCCAGGCTGGAGTCCGGTGGCGTCATCTCGGCTCACTGCAACCTCCACCTCCCAGGTCCCAGTTCAAGCAATTCTCCTGCCTCAGCCTCCCAAGTAGCTGGGATTACAGGCATGCACCACCATACCCATCTACTTTTTGTATTTTTAGTAGAGAAAAGGTTTCACCATGTTGGCCAGGCTGGTCTTGAACTCCTGACCTTGTGATCCTCCCGCCTTGGCCTCCCAAAGTGCTAGGATTACAGGCGTGAGCCACCATGCCCGGCCTAATCTAGAATTATGAAGAGATTTTTATATAATAGTCACTGCAGTTGCTTATACTATTTTAAAAAGTAGAACCAATCCAAATTTCCAGATTGAAAACAAACTATATATTATGGATCTATCTACATAGTAGAATACTATATAGCTATTAGAAATTGTGTTAAAGGGCTGGGCGTGGTGGCTCATGCCTGTAATCCTAGCACTTTGGGAGGCCAAGGCAGGTGGCCTGATCACAAAGTCAGGAGTTCAAGACCAGACTGGCCAACATGGTGAAACCCTGTCTCTACTAAAAAATACAAAAATTAGCTGGGCATGGTGGCTTGTGCCCATAATCCCAGCTACTTGGGAGACTGAGGTAGGAGAATTGCTTGAACCAGGACCCAGGAGGCAGAGGTTGCAATGAGTCGACATCGTGCCATTACACTACAGAGCGAGTCTCCAGCCCAAAAAAAAAAAAAAAAAGAAAGAAAAGAAATCATGTTAAAAATTAAAATGATATAAAATGTATTTATTGACAGGGGAAGATAGTCATAATACATTAATTTTCTTTTCTTTTGAGATATGGTGTTTCCCACTTGTTGCCCAGGCTGGAGTGCAATGGCACGATCTTGGCTCACTGCAACCTCCACCTCCCATGTTCAAACAATTCTCCCACCTCAGCTGGGATTACAGGCGCATGCCAACACACCCAGCTAATTTTTTGTATTTTTAGTAGAGACTGGGTTTCACCATGTTGGCCAGGTTGGTCTTGAACTCCTGACCTCAGGCAATCCACCTGCCTTGGCTTTCCAAAGTGTTGGGATTACAGGCGTGAGCCACCACGCCCAGCCTATTAATTTTTTTAAACCCTGATTAATAGAACCATTTTGGAAAAACTAAATATCCGTGCATGGTAAAAAGATGACTGTAAAGACATACACCAAAATATTATTTTTTTCTGGATAGTGAGATTGTGGAAAATACTTGTTTTTCTTATTGTCTTTATACCCATTTTGAATTAAAACTTCCCTCTCTGTTCTCCAATATTGCCAAGTGCTTACTTCTTTTTTTTAAGGCAATTTTATAACTGTATTTGATGATCAGCAATTAGTTCTCATTCACATTGACAGTCTATAGATTTTTGAAACTGGTAACAGGTACATAGATAACCAGAGTATGGAGCTTATTTGTTGAATCTTCTTCCTCATTATGTTTTCTGGACAAACTCACACAAATTCAGTATGGGACATTCCTTATTCCATTGGTCCAGACAGCTTTGTTGAGCCTGGTAATGTGCACATTTGGAGTTCGCATCTCCTTCATGGCAAATTTCCGAATCTCTTTTTGAGTACCCTAGGGGCACACTTCTGGAAGCCTGCTCTATAGATGTGCTTGTGAATGCTGATGGTGTATGCTCGAGTCACTACCTCGTTGATGGTAGAATGGCCCTTTTTCTTCTCGTCACCCTTCTTTATGAGAGGCATTCTGCCAGGCAAGTTGGAAAAAAAACGTGCTTACCTCTTATTGCACTACCACACTATGCTGCAGTAGTTGTTTTATCCCTGTTTCCTCCCTATTATATTTCTATAACTATTAGAAGGTCAGAGTTTTCTCCCTCTTTGCCTTTCATCTCTCATTGCTTAGCATAAGGTCTGACATATAATAGGAATTCAATAATTGTTAAAATAATGATTAATGTGACAATGTAAGTAAAGTCACTAGTATAGGGTGTGGTGCATAATAGGCATGGAGAGATGATTGCTTTTTCCTTGGGGAGAGACATAAAATGCCTTTCAAATTTGAAGTCAGTTCTTGCTTCAGCTTGATCAAATCCATGTCAGTTCTAAGGTCCTTAATAAAACCAAAAGTGTGAATTGATTTGAAACACTCAGAATATCGGTCAACTAGTATTTATTGATTGCACTTTAGCACTTCGGAGACAATTAAGTAAATGAAGAAGTAGTTATAGTTATGTTTTCAGAGAACAAAGATCAGGCAAGCAGTCAGTCAGAGCGACTTTCTGACGGGTTAGACTATTTACAAAACAGCGAATTTTTGCCTTTCTTTCTTCCTTTTCACCCTCCTTCCTCTGTCCCCTCCTTTTTCTTCCTCCACCAAAAACTCTCTAGAGATGATGTTCCCTCTCCCAGTTTCCCAAGTTGCATTCTCTCTCATTGCTTACTATTTCCATCCCATCATTTTCACCATTATACACATCCCTACCAGATTTTAACAAATCCTTGACCGAGCACCATGACTCATGCTGTAATCCCATTACTTTGAGAGGCCAAAGTGGGTGGATTGCCTGAACTCAGGAGTTCGAGACCAGCCTGAGCAACATGGCAAGACCCTGTCTCCAACAAAAATACAAAAAAATTAGCTAGGTGTGGTGGTGCACACCTGGAGTCCCAGCTGCCTAGGAGGCTGAGGTGGGAGGATTGCTTGAGCCTGGGAGGTGGAGGTTGCAGTGAGCCAAGATGGCACCGCTGTACTCCAACCTGGGTGACAGAGTGAGACCCTGTCTCCAAAACAAAACAAAAGCCATAAATGCTTAATCTATTGTCACTGTGGAAAGCAATCAATCTAATTAACGACAATCTATGGGAAAGTGATAATAGCATAATCTAAATTCATGAAAAATCTTCAGAGATTGACCAGAGTAACACTTCTTTATATGGAACAGTAAACCAGATGAAATTAAGCTAGGATCTAATTCAGACTGATATTTCAGTTCTTTCCTGATCATTCCTTCCTGACCATTATCAAACTTCCACTTCCATCCTCTGCTCTTAGCTGTGGTCATAGCTCTCGCCTCCTCAGTCCTAGAACCCCCAAGAACTACTTCTCTTCCTCCTCCAAGCAATTCCTGCTGATATTTTTTCCATAACATTTTCCACATCAATGTATCTCTCCATTGATTTCACCCAAAAACATGTATTTATCAAGTCGAGCACTCATTTATTTTACACCTCAAATATTAAAATTGTTATTATCTTCATCTCTAATTCTAGCCTTAACAAAGCAGCTTGCTTTATTGGTCATCTACTTAAGACAGTGCCAAACACACTAAGGGACCCACTAAATGTTACTGTTTTTATTCCCCAAGACACTTTCAACACTATTCAAATGCCTATTAAATTTGTTCATTTATTTATGCAACCAACGTTTATTGCCAGTTATATGCCAGGCATTCAGAATACAAAAATGAATAATTCAACAGTTTCTAGCCCTCAAAGAGTTCACAGTCTAGTTGGGGTGCCAGCTATGTACACGGCTAATTTATAATTCAGGGTAGTAAGGATTTAGGGATCTACCTGATGCAAATCTAAAATGTCTCAGCAGATATTTCTGTTACATTATGAGTTAAACAAGCTTGTGTGGAGTTTCCTACGAAAAATAACTGCAATTATTCATGGCATTGTTTCTAGGGGAAAATGTGTTTTGCATTCCAAACAGTCAATGTAAAATTGAATTTTTGGAATATGGCCCATTTTCCCCTGGGGGCTGTCTATTTCTCCATTATCTAAGAGTCCCTCTCTGTCTTAGGACAGTTTTCATATCAACTCTCACCTGTTCTTTATAGCCTATGGTATTACCTGCAGGTTGCATAGTTTCATGGTCACCACCGTACTCACCAGGGCTCTGCAATACATGTATAAGGGTCCTCTGGTCAAGCAGGTTGAGTTAAGCAGTTAGGACTAAAGTAGTCCTAAATTTGGCTGTTTTAATGTTTCACTATTAGAGAAGGTAGTGAGGAAAAGTCCATCAAGTGAGTGATGAAAGTTTGGAATTGCTGCTATGTGAAAGGAGAGAGGGAGTTGATTAAAGACATAAAAAAGATCACAGTAGTTTTAAAAGGGTACGTCTCTTGGTTAAAACAGGATTCCCAGAGATATCTAAGTATACAGTCTTAGACAATAAAGGTTTAAAAATGGTCTTTGCAATTCCAAGACAGATTAAGCTAGGAATGAGGTGTATTTTTTTGTTTGCTTTTTGAGACAGGGTCTTGCTCTGTCACCCAGCCTGGAGTGCAGTGGCACCATCAGGCTCACTGCAGCCTCACCCTCCCAGGTTCAATGGATTCTCCCCGCCTCAGTCTCCCAAGTAGCTGAAAATAAGCACATGCTACCATGCCCAATTTTTGTATTTTTGGTAGAGACAGAGTTTTGCCATGTTGCCCAGGCTGGTCTTGAAATCCTGGGCTCAAGCAGTCTGCCCACCTCAGCCTCCCAAAGGGCTGGGATTACAGGTGGGAGCCACTGTGCCCGGCCAGAATGAAGATTTCTAACCTGAAATTGAACAAGTTAGACATTGTGAGCCCTCGTTATTCCTGAGCTTTGAGAGGTAGCATGGGGCAGTGGAATAGCATGAACAAAGCTTTCTTTCAATACTTTCTGCATAGATTTGGGAAAAATTATTCAAGTTCTCTGAGCCTTGGTTTTCTTATCTATAAAATGGAGATAATAATACCTTGAAGCTGGGCACGGTGGCACAAACCTTTAATGTCAGTACTTTGGGAGGCTGAGGCAAGGGGGTCACTTGAGTCTAGGAGTTCAAGACCAGCCTTTGCAATATGATGAAACCCCATCTCTACAAAAAATTAGCAGGGGGATGGGTGTGGTGACTCACGCTTGTAATTCCAGCACTTTGGGAGGCCAAAGCAGGTGGATCACTTGAGGTCAGAAGTTCAAGACCAGCCTGGCCAATATGGTGAAACCCCTTTTTTACTAAAAATACAAACATTGGCTGGATATGGTGGTGGGCACCTGTAATCCCAGCTACTCGGGAGGCAGAGGCAGGAGAATCACTTGAACCTGGGAGGCGGAGATTGCAGTGAGTCAAGATCGTGCCGTTGCCCTCCAGCCTGGGCAACAAGACCAAAGCTCCGTCTCAAAAAAACCAAAAAATTAGCTGGGTGTGGTGGCACACGCCAGTAGTCCCAGCTACTTAGGAGGCTGAGGTGAGAGGATCACCTGAGCCTGGGAGGGCAAGGCCGCAGTGAGCCATGATCGTGCCACTGAGCTTCTGCCTGGACTACAGAGTGAGACCCCATCTAAAAAAATTTAATATATTAACTCACTTAATCTGCTCAATAACCCTATGAAGTAAGCACTATTATTATCATCCCCATTTCACACATGAGGAAACTGAGGCACATGGGTCTAATAATTCGTTCAATGTCACACAGCTAATGTAAGGTGAGAAATGAATCCAGGTTCCAGAATCTCTATTCTTTTTTTTTTTCCAAGACAGAGTTTCGCTTTTGTTGCCCAGGCTGGAGTGCAATGGCGTTATCTCGGCTCAGTGCAACCTCCACCTCCCAAGTTAAAGTGATTCTCTTGCCTCAGCCTCCTAAGTAGCTGGGATTACAGGTATGCGCCACCACATCCAGCTAATTTTGTATTTTTTAGTAAAGACGGGGTTTCTCCATTTTGGTCAGGCTGGTCTCGAACTGCTGACCTCTGGTGATCCACCTGCCTCGGCCTCCCAAAGTGCTGGAATTACAGGCATGAGCCACTGTGCCCAGCTCAGAATCCCTACTCTTAACACTATTCTATAAATTCACAAAGGGAGGGAACTCAATAGGAAAAATAGGTTTGGAGGGAAATTATGACCATAGGTTTTGGACATATACAGTCCGAAGTGGTTATGGGACATCCAAATTAAATGTCCAGTAGGCATTTGGATAAATGAATCTGGTGTTCTGGGTATAGGGAAGAGGGATCTGGTTTGAAGGTATAGACTTGGGAGTCAGCAGCATATGGCAATAAAAACTATGGGAGTGGCAGAAATTACCCAGGAGGAGTAAGAAGAGAAGAATGCAAAGAATAAAGTTGTGATGACCACCACTATTTAAACAAAGTGCAGAGGGAATGGATCCCACAAAAGAAAATCAGAAGGAGAGGTAGGCAGCAAAGCTGGAAAGATGTTTCATTTTCAGTGAGGTAATATATGTAAATAATTTAGCATAATATCCAGCAGACACTAGGCATCCCAAATGGTAACTTCTTTTACCATTAAAGTCTCATTTGAAGGTTATAGTCCTTAGCTAGGCTGTGGGGCTTTCCCAGATCTTTTCCACATCCCCACGTCTGTGAACCCCCATCTCACCTTGCCTTCCGATTCTTAGCAGGGGACTTTGTCTTTACCTGTAAGGAGAAGATCAAGATCTCCTTCTTGTCCACATCAAAATATTCCGTAATTCCCCATCCTGTCATTCTTCTCTCTGTTTCTGGTTTTCTCCAGAAATTTGCTCCATGGTTTTCCCAAGTCCTGCCTCTTTGGCATTGGTAGTATAGTGGTGAGCATAGCCACTTTCCAAGTCTTCTTCAGCCTTCTGCCCCTCACTGCTATCTTACCCAGTTCTGCCCAGCTATGCTGTATGCTCCCAAACCCATCTTGCAGTCCACAGCTCACTCATTCTTTAATCTGTCAATCTTCTGGAAGAATTAAATCTTATTTTGATTTTTTTTTTTTTTTTGAGACAGAGTTTCCCTCTTGTTGCTGAGGATGGAGTGCAGTGGCACAATCTCGGCTCACCACAACCTCTGCCTCCTGGGTTCAAGAGATTCTCCTGCTTCAGCCTCCAAAGTGGCTGGGATTACAGGCATGCACCACCATGCCTGGCTAATTTTGTATTTTTAGTAGAGACAGGGTTTCTTCCTGTTAGTCAGGCTGGTATCAAACTCCAGACATCAGGTGATCTGCCCGCCTCGGCCTCCCAAAGTGCTAGGATTATGGGGAGTGAGCCACCACGCCCGGCACCTTATTTTGATTTTTAATTAACTATTTCTTAGTTTTTTTAAATCAGATTTCTCTCTCTACCTCTCTGCTGAAACTATATTCTTCAAAACTACAGAGGAACTACGCACAGCAGAGCTAGGTGGGTGGGTGGCGCAACCTCCCAGCACTTTGGGAGGCCAAGGTGGGTGGATTCCTTGAGCCCAGAAGTTCGAGACCAGCCTGGGCAACATGGCAAAACCCCGCCTCAATTTTAAAAAAATAAAAATAAACCACAGAGAATCCCTAATATTTGACTTTTTTAAATTATCCAATCACTATTTCCAGCATTGCTATATTAAATTGACCTTTCTTGTCCCTATATCTTGGGTAGATTTCATAACTCTGGTTATTTTTAGTCAATAAAATGTAGTCTAATTTAACACTTTGAATCAGGATTGGATTTAGCTAAAATCAGAGAGAACCTAAAATAACAATGCTAGCAAAATAGAAATTGGCTTATTCTATGTAAAAAAGAAAGTCTGGAAGAAAGCCATGCACAGTTAGTATGGCAGTTCCACTGTCATCAGGGATCCAGGCTCTGTCTTCATACTCTGCCATCCAAATATATACCTTCTACCTTCAAGGTTATCTAATAGTCCAAGATGGCTCCTGAAGCTTCAGCATTTCAGCTAACAGGAAGCCAAAAGGGGAACACAAGGGCCCACCTCCCAATTGAGTCAGCACCTTTTAAGCAGCCTCCAGTTTTAAGCAGCCCACATAACACTTTTCTTACATTTCTTTGGCCATAATTTAGTCACATTGCCATGCCCAGTTGGAAGGGAATCAGAAAAGTAGTCTTTTAGTGGGTTTGTGAACACGACAAATAAAATGGAAGTTCTGTTATTAAGGAAGAAGGAGAGAATAGACTTTGGGTGGCAACTAGCAGTTTCTGCCACAAACTAAACACTTCAAAAATATATATATATATATATGTATATATGTGTGTGTATTTTGAGATGAAGTTTTGCTCTTGTTGCCCAGGCTGGAGCGCAATGGCGTGATCTCTGCTCACCATAACCTCCACCTCCTAGGTTCAGCCTCCTGAGTAGCTGGGAATATAGGCATGCGCCATCACACCCAGCTAATTTTGTATTTCTCCATGTTGGTCAGGCTGGTCTTGAAAGGTGATTAGCCCACCTTGGTCTCCCAAAGTGCTGGCATTACAGATGTGAGCCACCACGCCCAGCCATACGTCAAAATATTTAAAAATCTTAACTCTTCCTTTTTCCCTCACTCTTAAAGATCTAGCTTCTCTGGTGTGTTGGTGAAGTAGAAGGGAAAACAGGACAAGGGCGGTGGTGCTCTCAGACCCAGACTAGAAGAGGCAACTCTGGCCATGCCTTCCCATCTGCCAGGTAGAGGGCTCCACAGATCCAAGGAGATTTGTCCCACAGCCTAAGAAGTGGCCAAGGGACAGCACTGGTAATAGAGATTATATGTTTAGGTTGGGATGTACATGTTAGGATCCTTTTTTTTTTTTTTAAATAGATATGGGGTTTCACCATTTTGGTCAGGCTGGTCTTGAACTCCTGACCTCGTGATCCACCTGCCTCTGCCTCCCAAAGTGCTAGGATTACAGGCATGAGCCACCGAGCCTGGCTCCTTAACGTATGAGAAAGAGCCAAGGGTAGGAAGAGAAAGGAGGTGGGCCAGCAGCCATGGTTGGGGGACCAATATTACCTATGTTACTGCATTCTGGTATGAAACTCCAAGGATTTCAAAAATTCTAAATTCAAACTTGGCCTTCCATATTGTTTTGAAAATTTTTGTTGTTTGTGTTTTTGTGTTTTTGTTTTTGAGACAGAGTCTTGCTCTGTTGCCCTGGCTGGAGTGCAGTGGCGAAATCTCAGCTCACTGCAACCTCTGCCTCCCAGGCTCAAGCAAGTCTCCTGCCTCAGCCTCCCGAGTGCTGGGATTACAGCTACCATGCCCGGCTAATTTTTGCATTTTTAGTGGAAATATGGGTTTCACCATATTAGCCAGGCTGGTCTCCAACTCTTGACCTCAAATGACCTGCCTGAGTCGGCCTCCAAAAGTGTTGGGATTACAGGCATGAGCCACCATTCCCTGCCTTGAAAATATATTTGTTAAAGTAGGAGGATAAAACCTATTTTATTTAAAAGTTTGTTAGTTTGATCAATAGTGTGCAGATATTTCGACATATGATATGTGAGTCACCATTTGTACTCATGCTCTGGGCCCTGCAAATGTACAGAGTGGACCTGGACATGCATCTGTCCAACTGGGAAGGACTGAAGTTCTGTTTCTGATGGTTGCCACTGTTTCTCTGGCTAACACTGTCAACCGAAATTCTGAGTAGAGGGCAACCAAGTGCAGGGTCTCTCTTGGGGTGAGTGCATGTTTGCATTTTTCTAGACCACTTCTATGTGTCTACTCCACTGCACAGTCCCATGACATGGAAGAATGTCTCTGGCTTGACCACTTCCAGAGCCTCTTTCGTTCATCCTCCCAGTATTCTATTCCACAGCCGATTGCTGCTAGGACCTCCTTGCCTGGTGATACCTCCCTATGTGGAGTATTGCCAAGATGGCTCAATCCCAGCTATTTTTCTCAGGGCCCCAGAACAGGGCACACTCATCCTTGCTACAGGGGGAGTTTAAATTTCTCCACAGCCCACCTCCAACCCCCATCTGCCATCTCCAATTCCTTTTCCTTTGCTAAGATCAAGTTCCCAGCCCAAGCACACATTCAAGGGCTGGGCTCACACCTGTAATCCCAACACTTTGGGAGGCCGAGGTGGGCAATTCATGAGTTCAGGAGTTTGAGACCAGCCTGGCCAACATGGTGAAAACCTGTCTCTATTAAAAATACAAAACTTAGCTGGGCGTGGTGACGGGCGCCTGTAATCCCAGTTACTCGGGAGGCTGAGGCAGGATAATAATTTGAACCTAGGAGGCAAAGGTTGCAGTGAGGCAAGATTGCACCATTGCACTTCCGCCTGGGCAACAGGGCGAGACTTGGGTCTCAAAAAAGAAAAAGGCTGAGCATGGTGGCTCACGCCTGTAATCCCAGCACTCTGGGAGGCCGAGATGGGCAGATCATGAGGTCAGGAGTTTGAGACCAGCCTAGCCAATATGGCGAAACCCCGCCTCTATTAAAAATACAAAAATTAGCCCGGGGTGATGATGCATGCCTGTAGTCCCAGCTACTCAGGAGACTGAGGCAGGAGAATTGCTTGAACCCAGGAGGTAGAAGTTGCAGTGAGCCTAAATCGTGCCACTGCACTCCAGCATGGGCAACAGAGCAAGACTCTGTCTAAAAAAAAAAAGGAATACATTCAATCTGGAAACCAGTCTTCCCTTCCTCTTCCCCTATACCTCCCGTCCCACCTGGCATTGGAAATAGAGGAAAAGAACAGCGTCCTTGGGAGGAGAACAAGAACCCTCTGGCTATAAATGCACAACCAGAAGGCTGGACTCTAACACTGCACTTCTCTGATTTTCTATCAACTAGGAAGAGAGAGTGTTGGGGTGGTGGCTGGTGATGGCAGGGCTGGTTTTGTTGGCTCTTAGTCCCTAAGAAGGTGTCTGCAACAATTGAGGATTCTTAGAGTTTAAATGTCCACAGTTGTAGTCCCAAAGCACCAACTGTGGAACAGAAAAAAGTACCATTCAACAATATCAACCTACTTTACCAAATCTTAACGCTTATTCTTCTTCATTGTTCTAAAAAAATTTCCTATCATTCATCAACTCTTTCTTCTAAAACATTCTTGCCTTGCAGGGCATGGTGGCTCATGCCTGTAATCCCAGTACTTTGGGAGGCCAGGGTGAGTGGATCACTTAAGGCCAGGAGTTTGAGTCCAGCCTAGCCAATGTGGCAAAACAGCGTCTCTAGCAAAAATACAAAAATTAGGCCAGGCATGGTGGCACATGCCTGTAATCCCAGCACTTTGGGAGGCTGAGGCAGGTGAATCACTTGAGGTCAGAAGTTTGAAACCAGCCTAGCCAACATGGTGAAACCCTGTCTCTACTAAAAATATCAAAATTAGTCAGGTGTGGTGACGTGGGCCTCCCAGCTACTCGAGAGGCTGAAGCAGGAGAATCACTTGAACCCTGGAGTTGAAGGTTGCAGTGAACTGAGATCATACCACTGCACTCCAGCATGGGTGACAGAGCAAGACTCCGTCTCAAAAAATAAAAAGAAAAATAAAACATTCTTCCCCATTGTTCTGTGATTCTATACGTCCAAGTTTTCCTATTTCTGTGTATTCTCTCTCTTTCATTTGCTGCTTATTCCCTCTCATATCAATTTGATATTTATTTTTAGTAGAGAGGGGTCTCCCTGTGTTACCCACACTGGTCTCAAACTCCTGGGCTCAAGTGATTCCCCCCACCTTGGCCTTCCAAAGTACTGAGATTACAGGTGCAGATCATCATGCTCAGACTTCAATTTGATTTTTTTTTTTTTTTTTGAGACAGAGTCTCCCTCTGTTGCCCAGGCTGGATTACAGTGACGAGATCTCATCCCACCGCACTTCCATCTCCCAGGTTCAAGAGATTCTCCTGCTTCAGCCTCCTGAGTAGCTGGGACTACAGGCACACACCACCACGCCTGGCTAATTTTTGTATTTTTAATATAGACGGCATTTTGCCACGTTGGCCAGTCTGGTCTCAAACTCCTGACCTCAAGTGATCCATCTGTCTCCGCCTCCCAAAGTGCTGGGATTACAGGCATGAGCCACTGCGCTCAGTCTTCAATTTGATATTAATATTCCTAAATTGAAATCAGCTGCTTACATCTGTCTCACTTATTAGTTGTTAGTTTTTTTGAAGGTCTGATGTATTCATTCATTTAGTTTTGAAGAAATAAATGAGCGATTGTATGAATTCAGGCCACACATTGGTTTTTTTGTTTGTTTGTTTTGGTTTTTTTTGAGACAGAGTCTAGCTCTATCACCCAGGCTGGAGTGCAGTGTTGCAATCTCAGCTCACTGCAACCTCTGCCTCCTGGGTTCAAGTGATTCTCCTGCCTCAGCCTCCCAAGTAACTGGGATTACAGGTGTGTGCCACCACCCCCAGCTACCTTTTGTATTTTTAGTAGAGATGGGGTTTCACCATGTCAGACAGGCTGGACTCCTGACCTCAAGTGATCTGCCCACTTCAGCCCCCCAAAGTTCTGGGATTATAGTTGTGAGCCACCCCGCCCAGCCCAGGCCACAGTTTTTAGCCTATCTTATTTCATATCCCCACTCTGGCAACTCCTACACCCTCATTAATGGTTTAAATTATCCCTCTTGAAAAACGATTATATCAACTTCTCTACTTGATGCCTCTTCTGAGCTTCAAATTTGCATCTCAAGCTTCTTGCTTCTATCTTCAGCTAGATGTCCTGGAGTCACCTTAAAATTTATACGACTAAAGCCAAACTCATCATCTTTTCCCCAATATTCAGATCTCAGTTTGCTATACTCTATTCTAACATTATGTCATCATCTTCCTTTCTCTCAAGTTTATAACCTTAGAGTTACTCTTTGACCATTCCTCCACAATGTCTTATCAATTCTTTTTTTCTTTTTTTTTTTTTTTCAGACAGAGTCTTGCTCTGTCTCCCAGGCTGGAGTGCAGTGGCATGATCTCGGGTCACGGCAACCTCCATCTTGCAGGTTCAAGTAATTCCCCTGCCTCAGCCTCCTGAGTAGCTAGGACAACAGGCATGCACCATCACGCTCGGCTAATTTTTTGTATTTAGTAGAGACAGGGTTTCACCATGCTGGCCAGGATGGTCTCAATCACCTGACCTTGTGATCCACCCTCATTGGCTGGGATTACAGGTGTGAGCCACTGTGCCTGATGATCAGTTCTTTTTCTTAAGAAGAACAACAAATCACTTTATTACAAATGTTCATTGTAAATGACTTATGAATACAAACAAAAAGACCACCTATAAATCTACCTGTTAATACAGTTGACCCTTGAACAACATAGATTTGAACTGTAAGGGTCCACGTAGATTTTTTCCAACCAAATGAAGATTGAAAATGCAGTATTCTGGGGATGCAAAACCCTCATATACAGGGGAGGGAAGATTTTTGTACATGTGGTTCCAGAACTTGAGCTTGCAGGGATTTTAGTGTACTCAGGTGTTCTGGAGCCAACCCCCTGCATATACTGAGGGACTACTGTAATTTATAGTCTTTACAGATTTTGATTTATGTGTACACAAATATATGTATTTTTTTCTACCAAAATGAGATAATTAATATAATTAAGGCTATTTTGGAACTTTTTTTTCACTTGGCAACATGCCAAAACATTTTCCCATGTCATTAAATTTTCTTCTACAATGATAGTTCTCAAATTGTGGTCCCTAGTGGCATCAGCATCACCTAGGAACGTGTAAATGCAAATTCCTGGACATTACCCAGACCCACTGAATCAGAAACTCTGGGAATGAGCCCAGCAAACTGTGCTTTAACAAGCCCTCTAAGCAATTCTGATGTACACAGAAGTTTGAGAGCCACTGTTCTACCATATGACTTTTTAACAGCTGATACTGTTCCATTGAATAGTAATATCACAATCTACTTCACTATACTGCTATTGTTGGACATTGAGGCTACTAATTTGTCGGTCTTTATAAACACTACAGTGAATACTGTTGCACTTAAGCTTTGAAGACATCCATAGGAGGAAATACACTTCTGGTTTATTTAGGCCACTGTATTTATGTATTTTTATTTATTTATTTATTTATTTTTGAGACAGAGTCTCTCTCTGTCACCCAGGCTGGAGTGCACTGGCATGATCTTGCCTCACTGCAACTTCTGCCGCCTGGGTTCAAGCGATTCTTGTGCCTCAGCCTCCCAAGTAGCTGGGATTACAGGTGTGTGCCACCATGCCCAGCTAATTTTTGTATTTTTAGTAGAGAGTGTTTCGCCATGTTGGTCAGACTAATCTTGAACTTCTGGCCTCAAGTGATCTGCCTGCCTTGGCCTTCCAAACTGCTGGAATTACAGGCAGGAGCCATCACGCCTGGCCAGGACATTGTATTTAGCAGTTCTCTCTCTCTTTTTTTTTTTTTTTTTGAGACAGTCTTGCTCTGTCACCCAGGCTGGAGTACAGTTGCATGATCTTAGCTTACCGCAACCTCTGCCTCCTGGGTTCAAGTGATTCTCCTGCCTCAGCCTCCAGAGTAGCTGGGATTACAGGTGTGCACCACCATGCCTGGCTAATTTTTGTATTTTTAGTAGAGACGGGGTTTCATTATGTTGGTCAGGCTGGTCTCGAACTCCTGACCTCA
The DNA here is from genome assembly GCA_963573385.1 of Cacajao melanocephalus. NCBI lineage: Eukaryota > Metazoa > Chordata > Mammalia > Primates > Pitheciidae > Cacajao > Cacajao melanocephalus. The sequence continues at coordinate 26,983 of CAUYLG010044156.1, read as the reverse complement.
TGATCTGCCTGCCTTGGCCTCCCAAAGTGCTGGGATTACAGGTGTGAGTCACCGTGCCCAGCCCTAGCAGTTCTTTTATACAGCATCTTAGTTTTTATCCTAATATACCTTCTTTACCTCAGACTTACAGTAGACTTTTTGTTTTGTTTTGCTTCCCCTAGACTAAATGCTACAGTAGACTTTTAAAGCAGATCTCCTAATATATCTTCCAGACCTATAATTTATCTTACTTAGTACTGACTCATTGAACTAAATCATTTTGCACAGACATCACCACCATCTTCTGCTCAGGAGCTACTGTTCATTGATTCATGCAGTCATTATTTCAGCTACTACGCTAAGTATGTTTCAGTCACTGTCTTAAGTGCTAGAAGCTAGAGATGCAACGTGATACAAGAAAAATAAGGATAATACTTATTTTGGAGTCCTTGCCATCATATACCTTACAGTCTAATTGAAAAGAATGACAATATTAACAATCAAATATTCACACAAATAAATATAAAATTACAACTTTGATAACTGCTGCTAATAAAAGGAACTTGGTGCTAGGACACATAGAAAGATCTAATTTAGTTAAAGAAGTCAGGGAAGGCTTCTCTAAGAAAGTGTAAGGCTGAGATATGAAGGATGAGTAGACATTATGAAGAGTAGACATTACTAAGTGATGAACCTTCCACTCAGTGAAGGCAAAGACCCAGCAGGAGAACATGTGCATTTGAGGAGTTGACAGGAGACAGAAGACCAGTGTGGCTGGAGCAGAGAGACTGAGATATAATGCTGGATGAATTATAGAGATAGGTAGGGTAGGGTCTAGGCCATGTAGGGTCTTATGGGGTATGTTAACAATCTTTGCCAGACGCAGTGGCTCAGGGCTGAAATCCCAGCACTTTGGGAAGCTGAGGTGGGTAGATTACCTGAGGTCAGGAGTTTGAGACCAGCCTGACCAATATAGTGAAACCTCATCTCTACTAAAAATACAAAAATTAGCTGGGCGTGGTGGCTTGCACCTGTAGTTCCAGCTACTTAGGAGGCTGCAACAGGAGAATTGCTTGTACCCGGGCAGCAGAAACTGTAGTGAGCTGAGATCACACCACTGCACTCCAGCCTGGGAGACAGAGCGAGACTCCATCTCAAAAAAAAAAAAGAAAGAATCTTTGTCTTTGTCATATGAACACTGAAAAGTCACTAAAGAGTTTCTATTTGAAAATCAGAAAAATTAGCTGGGCAATGGTGTTACACGCCTCTGGTCCCAGCTACCCCAGGGGTTGAGGCAGGAAAATCCCTTAAGCCAAGTAGGTCAAGACTGCAGTGAGCCATGTTCACACCACTGTACTCCAGCCTGGGTGATAAAGGGAGACCTTGTCGCAAAATTTTTTTTTAAAAAGCGTTTAGGTTTGTGAGTGACATAATCATGAATTATGTGCCTGGATGGATTAATTCATTTATTATTTATTTCTGCTCTTCTTTGTTTATATTCTCGCCTGGGCAAGTCACCCACTTTCAAGTCGTGAGGAACTGAATGAAGGAAACTAAGAATGTAGCCAAAGGCATAGGAGGAAAAGTTGGAGTGTGAAAAGTTGGATTGTGTTATGTCAAAGAAGCCAAAATAATGTTTTATGAAGGAGGAACAAAAAAAGAAGCTAAGCGTGGTGGCTCACATCTATAATCCCAGCACTTTGGGAGGCCGAGGCTGGAGGATTGCTTGAGCACAGAAGTTTGAGACTAGCCTGGCCAACATGGTGAGACCCTGTCTCTACCAAAAAAAATTAGCTGGGCATGGTGGCACAAACCTGTGGTTCCAGCTACTTGGGAAGCTGAGGTGGAAGGATCACTTGAGCCTAGGAGGTCAAGGCTGCAGTAAGCCATGATCATGCCACCGCACTCCAGCCTGGGAAACACAGTAAGACCCTGTCTCTAAAAATAAAAATAGAAAAGGAGAGAGTAGTCAATAGTATTCAATGCCACTGAGAGATTAGGTAAAATGTAGACTTAATATGTCCATGGCTTCCCAATGCCTACAGGATACAATCTAAATTTCTCATATTGACATTCAAGTCCCACAATTCTATCTTTACCTACTTTTCTAACATTTTTCCCCATATCACCTCTAAAATGAGCCTTTTAATAAGGTGTCCTTCAGAAAAGGTGCTCTATTTATTTTACCTAGAACACATATTGCACTCTGCCTACATATCATCATTGGATATATTTTCTGCCCATCACCACTTATCTAAATTCTACTGATTTTTTAGGTCTTGTCCCTGTTTCATTTCTTCCATGCCTCATCCATGAAGATTGCTGTGGTGGCCTTGAGAATGTACCTCTCAGATCTCTAATTGCAGAGAATATTATTGACTGAGAGTCCCAGCTACTGCCCTCTGAAATTGATCACTGTGTTTGCACCAAGGCTCTGTCTCCCATAGTCTGCTTCCAGACAATGGCTGCACAAGACAGAGATACTAAGGAATACATTTCAGAGAGAAGTCAGGTTTCTTTGACAGGGAACTGACTCAAGAAATCCCAAACTGCCTTATCAAACTTTCCTTAGAACTGCAAGGGAGTATAAAAGTCTTCAATCCAATCTTCCTTCCTTCACTCTGGGTCAGACTTGCATTGTAGTCTGATGACTTTCCCAGCCTCCCCATTTTATCTTTTTTTTTTTCTTTTTTCCAAGACAGAGTCTTGCTCTGTCGCCCAGGCTGGAAGTGCAGCAGTGTAATCTTGGCTTACTGCAACCTCCACCTCCCAGGTGTAAATGATTCTCCCTGCCTCAGCCTCCTGAGTAGCTGGGATTACAGGTGCCCGCCACCATGCTTGGTTAATTTTTGTATTTTTTAGTAGAGATGGGGTTTCGACATGTTAGCCGGGCTGGTTTTGAACTCCTGACCTCAGGTGATCTACCGGCTTTGGCCTCCCAAAGTGCTAAGATTACAGGCATGAGCCACCACACCCCGCCAGCCCCACTCCATTTTATCTTACAGATATTTCCTCTAATAAATTTCTTACACAGTTAATGCTCAGGGTCCTAGACTAACAGTTACAGGAGTGGTCCAAGAAAAGAGGTGAGAGGATGGGAATTTGGATTGGCTCATCCACTGCCCAGCAGGCCAAAAGGATGCCATGTTGGTTAGTAGGTGGGGCACCAACAGTCCCTGGTACAAGGTAGTAGCTCAGCTGTCAAAAATTTTACCAGTGTTGACCTGGGAAAATGTCTCCATGGAGGGTAATGCTCTGGCAGATGCAATGATGCATTTATTCGAAAACAGGGGAGACAGGAAGGACAATTTCTACAAAAACAGTAAAGTTAGGTGGTTACTACTAAGTTGTATCGATGATGTGTTGAGAAATAATGAGAGACTGAGGGCAGTTAACAAGCAGTTTTTAGTTAAGTGAGAAAACCACAGGGCCTTTGGGATAGCCTATAAAGAGACCCTTTTCTCTGGCAGAGGAAGGGTATGCAGTACTGAGTGGCAGGCTGAATACCTAATTGTTAGAGTAGCAGAGCTGCTGAGACATGAGAATGCTCAGCCAGAGCAGGTCTGGAATGCCCTCATAACAGTGCTGAAGTATCAGTACAGAGGCAGCAGTCTGGATGGATGGGGTGCCATCTTTCAGGACACAGTGTATATATTAAATCAGAGTCCTCTCTATGGTGCTATGTCCTCAATAGGAAGAATACATGGGTCTGGGAAGCAAAGGATAGAAGCAGGCATGACCCCACTTATACTCAATGTCCCACTAGGGACAAGATTAGGTGCTTCTTGTCCCCACAACTCTGGATCCTGCAGGGTTAGAGGTCTGGTCCCCAAAGAGGGTATATTCTTACCCAGGATACATCAGGAGTCCTATTAAGGCTGGACATGGTGGCTCATGCCTGTAGTAACAGCACTTAAGGCCGAGGCAGGCAGATGGCTTGAGGTCAGGAGTTCGACACCAACCTGGGCAACATGGCGAAACCCTGTCTCTACAAAAAATACAAAAATTAGCTAAGTATAGTGGTGTGTGCCTGCAGTCCCAGCTACTTTGGAGGCTGAGGTGGGAGGATCACTTGAACCCAGGACATTGAGGCTACAGTGAGCCTTCATTGCACCACTGCACTCCAGCCTGGGTGACAGAGTGTCTCAAAAAAAAAAAAAAGTTGTATGTTGGGGGGGTCCTATTGAACTATAATCTACAGCTGCTGCCAGGGCACTTTGGACTCCTCGTGTCCAAGAACCAGTGGGCAAAAACAGGAATCACCATCCTGGTAGGAGTCATTGACCCTGTTTGGCAGAGGGCCGCTGTTACACAATAGGGACAAAGAAGAATACATGTGGAAGCTAGGTGACCCACTTAAGTGCCTCCTGGTACTCTCTTATTCTGTTGTAAACTGAATATGAAGTAACCCTGGGCTGAGAAAGGTATAGTTACCTTTCTGCTTCAGACATTTCCAGAATGAAAGTTTGAGTCATATCACTAGGTAAATCACCAAGATCTGCCATCGTGAGGGGATTGGAGGATGGATAGTGCAGGAGGGAGAGAATGAGATCGATTGCAGCAACAGAGGTTGTAGTTCTTTCCACTACTCTCCTTTGTCTGAGTTTCCCCTGTGAAAGGAAAATAAAGTCTTGGGACCCCAAACTCACTATGCCGAAGGGAAAAGTTAAGCTTGGGAACTGAGTCATACAAAAACTACCTTCCTTTTGTTCCTAGATACAGAGCTGTAACTTCACAGACTTACTTTATCTTACGTAAAATGTAGATCTACTGAGTCCTGCATAATAGATTTTTCTCCTCAGTCTTCTCTTTTCACATGTAAAATGTGGATTTGGTGAGGCTCACAAGAATGTAACCCCTTATCTCCTACCTATACTCCCTTATTTTTTTCTGTTATCCTTCCCCTCCTGCCACTCTTTCCCCTTTAAATATTGAAGCCCTTTAAAACAGTCTTTTTTAAAAAGCACAGGCCACAGACTTGTGTCTCTTTTTCCTTTTTTTTGTTTTTTTAAAAAAGATGGGGTTTCACCATGATGGTCAGGCTGGTCTTGAACTCCTGACCTCAGGTGATCCACCCACCTCGGCCTCCCAAAGTGCTAGGATTACAGGTGTGAGCCACCGCGCCCGGCCTGTGTCTCTTTTTCCTTGTGACTTCTGTCTCTTTTTCCTTGGTGAATCCTTGGCAAAATAAACCTCTAAATTGATCAAGACCTGTTCCAGATGCTTTTTGGGTTACAACCCTCAGGAAGAAAGGTCCACAGAAACCATGGAGGAGCTAGCTGCTCCCTAAACACGAGGGAAAAAGTAGATCTGTGTGGGGCAAAGGGTAGACTGTGGTGGCCATAAGAATTCACCTCTCAGGTCTTTAAATGCAAGGAGTCAGCCAGGCGAGGTGGCCCACGCCTGTAATCCCAGCACTTTGGGAGGCTGAGGTGGGTGGATCATCTGAGGTCAGGAGTTCAAGACCAGCCTGGCCAACATGGAGAAACCCCATCTCTACTAAAAATACTAAAATAGCTAGGCGTGGTGGTGGGTGCCTGTAATCCCAGCTACTCAGGAGGCTGAGGCTGGAGAATCATTTGAAACTGGGATGCAGAGTTTGCAGTGAGCCAAGATCATGCCATCGCGTTCCAGCCTGGGCAAAAAGAGTGAAACTCTGTCTCAAAAAAAAAAAAAAAAAAATATGCAAGGAGTCTAATTGACCAAGGGCCCCAGCTGGGACCCTCTGCAATTCGTGGCTGAATGTACTATGAGGCCATGCTTCTTGAAGACTGCTCCTAGCCAATGACTGTGTGGCAGGGAAACTGAAGCAGGTCCATTCCTGGGAGATGGGGCTCATCTGGTGCATGACTTTGCTCAAAGACTTCCTGATGGTCTTGTTCAACTTTCCTTGGTCTGCTCTGCAGTCTAAGAGGCTTCCATTCAGCCTGCCTTCCATCTTTTCCTCTTTCTCTCTCACTCAGGGTCAGATTTACTTTACACTATTTACTTAGTCCAAAGCTCTCCCAGACTCCCCTGGCTCCCTAACCATTTTTTCTCATAGGCATTTCCATAATAAATTTCTTACACATTTAATCCTGTCTTGGCATCAGCTTCTTGCAGACCTGGACTAAACACCTGCCCTAAACCCTCACCTGTCAGTGATAACCTTCTACTTTGAACTCTTAGAGCACTTCCCCTGACCACTTACTTGGCACTTCCCAAATGCTGCCTAAAAAAGAAAATCTATCTTTCTATGTATACATCTTCCCCATTCATTTAGAAGGCTCCTGGAGATAGTCACCATTATATCCCCTGATCAACCTCTGCATGTCACACAGCACTATAGGCAGAAGGAGCTTCGTTCAACCATCCTAGGAAAGAAGTCCTCACAAGTACTGTGCTGTTCAGATAGTCCTGTGCCCCAAAATTGATATTTTCCACTTAAACTTCCCAGTGTACTATCTCTTTTCCCATTCCCAAAACCCACTACTCAAAACTATTCTCCACCTTCCCAGGGCCCTTTAATCCTCAGTACCTTGCTCCACTTCAGGCATTTTTCCATATACATTGGTCCAGTAGAGAGTGTGGCATATGTAGATAACTGTCAACCAAAAATTTGTAATCCCTCTTCTGCTGTGTGGAGTTGCTACTGGAAAGTGGCTGGCCAGACAGGGAGTACATTGTCATGCTTACCCTTGCATCCAGGTGGAGATGGGGGGGGGTCTTCCCTTCCACTTGTCTCTTTTACATTCTGTAGTTGAATACAGAAAAATCTAGGGATGATGAACCCATAGGACAGAAGAAGCCTGGGTCCTTAAATCACCGCATGGGGGAAAGCTTCCCACCATGTGGAAGAATATATACACTAGAATGTCTGGGTGAACAAGAAGCTTCTTTTATGTTAAGTAACTGAAACTTTGGGGTTTGTTACAGTTTCTAGCATTCTTCTAAGGAGTATAGAGATGATTTGTCCTTTTCTAAGATCCTTCTCATGCTGGGGTGTGAGCATGTTACTTAGTCTCTGCCAACTTGATGTTCCCACTCAGTACTATAAGTGGGGAAGCCCACTATGCAAAGATATGTAACAATATGAAAAATATTCACAGTGGCCTTGCAAATCCAGAAGCAGTTGCAGCAAGGTCTGTCAATAGTGGTATCTAGTCAATGTCCACTGTTCTTGTGGGATGAGCTTAGCTGTGTTTTTCTGCTTCTAGAGTATCTTGCTTCTTGACTCTTTTCTAGCCTTCTTGATAATTCCTTCCTTCCAATAATCTATTTTCTTCTTTAGATATCCAGGATCAGTTCCCATGTATACTATCTTTCCCATCTACTCTGGATTCTCTTCTCAAACTAGAGTGGTATTATCACTTATTAAGCATCTAGCGCTTACCCAGTACTCTACAAATACTTTCTCACTTAATTTAATCCTTCCAACTATTCTATAGGGTCAATATTATTATCATGATTTTATAAGTGAAAAAACTATAGCTCAAAGAGATTAACTGATTTGCCTAGTTACACTGCTTGTTAGTATCATTTGGAATCCAGGTGTTAATGGCACCAAAGCATGCTTTCCGTTGTACCAGAAAACTTTCACTAGCTTATAACGATGGCAATACTTCTCTCCAGGGCCCTCTCTAGCCTATGACTGGTTCTCGAAGTGAGTAATGCATCAATATTTACTTAACCCTTTCCTACATCTAAAAGGGGTTGTAAGGAAAGTTCTGTCGTTGCAGCTGTTTTCTAAGCCACAAACAATATTGTTTTTCTTTTCACTTTTTCCTTTCCTTCCCTCCCTGCTTTTGTCAGTCTTTCCAAAACAACAAACTAAGCGTAACTGAAGAAGGTACAGCAGTGGCACTGATTCATTTAGTTCTCTTGCTGACTTTCCTGAGACTACACTACAGTCTAAGAATGCTTCTTCCTAATCTTCCCTCTTTCTCTCATTCACTCAGGATCACACTTACATTGATCATAGGGTTGATATTTTGGGGGAGTTGGATGGGAAGAACCATATCCTTTATTACTTTTTTTTTTTTTTGAGATGGAGTCTTGCTCTGTTTCCCAGACTGGAGTACGGTGGTGCGATCTCAGCTCATTGCAAGTTCCTCCTCCCAGGTTTAAGCCTCAGCCTCTCGAGCAGCTGGGACTACAGGCATGTGCCACCACAACCAGCTAATTTTTGTATTTTTAGTAGAGATGGGGTTTCACCATGTTGGTCAGGGTGGTCTCTAACTCCTGATCTTGTGATCGCCTGCCTCGGCCTCCCAAAGTGCTGGGATTACAGGCATGAGCCACTGTGCCCGGCCAGTTTTCGTACTTTTAATAGAGACGGGGTTTCACCATGTTAGCCAGGCTGGTCTTGAACTCCTGACCTCAAGTGATCTGCCTGTCTTGGCCTCTCAAAGTGTTGGGATAACAGGTGTGAGCCACAGCACCTGGCCTTGAAATATATTTGTCAATTAGGAGGATAAAACCTATTTTATTTAAAAGTTTAGGCCAGGTGTGGTGGCTCACGCCTGTAATCCTAGCACTTTGGGAGGCTGAGGTGGGTGGATCAGCTGAGGTCAGGAGTTCAAGGCCAGCCTGGTCATCACGGTGAAACCCCATCTTATTAAAAAAAAAAAAAAGTTTATGTATGGGCTAGGCACGGTGGCTCACACCTATAATCCCAGCACTTTGGGAGGCCAAGGTGGGTGATCATGACGTCAGGAGTTCAAGACCAACCTGGCCATAGTAAAACCCTGTCTCTACAAAAAAATTTGCTGGGCATGGTGGCACATGCCTGTAATCTTAGCTACTCAGGAGGCTGAGGCAGGAGAATCACTTGAACCTGGAAGGTGGAGGCTGCAGTGAGATGAGATGGTGCCACTACACTCCAGCCTGGGTGACAGAAGGAGACTCTGTCTCAAAAAAAAAAAAAAGTTTGTGTATCACAAGACATGGTCAAAAGAGTGCAAAGGACAGGGCATGGTGGCAATCTTTATTACTTTTGGTGTTCCCCAGTGAGTACATCTTAAATGTCCATACCACCTGTGGGAAACTAGATAGGTTTCCTATGCTTCATGGGAAAGAAGCTGGCTCTAGTAATGGAGCTGAGAGTCAGATAATCCCATCTTCACAGGGAAACTAGAGTAGCAAGAGAGAAAGTTCATTCAATGACTGAATATCCCATGTATCTGGAAGCACTGGGTACTGGAAACAGACATAAAAACGATAGAGTTCTTACTCAAAATAAGCTTATAATCCAGTGGGGAGTCATATATGAATAGCTAATTTTTTTTCCAGTTTCTAGATGTTAACCTTAATTGCTTTAGAACAGCATAATTCATACCAAAAGCTCAAAATCACCCATTATAATACAAATAATTGTGAAAGTATCATAACTCATATAGTCTTTTAGAAATGCAGCAGGAATTATAAAAGAAAAACAAGAAGAGAGGCCGGGCACGGTGGCTGATGCCTATAAGCCCAGCACTTTGGGAGGCCAAGGCAGGTGGATCATGAGATCTAGAGATCAAGATCATCCTGGCCAACATGGTGAAAACTCATCTCTAAAAAAAAAAAAGAAGAGAGGCTACTAATTAAAAGAAACATTTCTTAATCTAGTACCATGAACTCTTGTCTTAGAATTTTCTAAGCAGCTGGAAGAGGGATAGGAAAATCGAGGATGGAGAATGAGGGAAAAAGAAAGACTATTTCTTGCATCATGGCTGCACTTGTCTTACCTGTAACACAGTAGCAGTATCCAGAGGGGAGAGAATCACTAAGGCTGCTTTGGTTGAAACAGGAATGGGCATCCTCAGGGTGTTAGAATCAGTACATTCAGAAGGCAAGACTGGAGTCATTCTGTGAGTTCAGGAGCTCTTTGAATCTATATCCTTTCTCATATCTTCTACCATTCCAGCTAGGTGAATCTAGTATACCACGGTTCTCAAAACATACAACCCAATTCCATTACCAGTGATAATTTTTTTGTTTTGTGTTGTTTTGTTTCTGTTTTCGTTTTGAGATGAGGTTTCTCTAACTTGCTCAGGCTGGAATTCATAGGCATAATCATAACACACTGCAGCCTCAAACTCCTGGGATCCCATGACCCTCAGCCTCTCCAGTAGCTGGGACTACAGGTGTGTGCCACTGCCTGTGGCTAAGGTATAAATCTAAACAGAATTGGAGCATATTGTAGGTAGGAAGGGTGAGGTCATCAGCAAAATCTGAAGAAGTGAGCTGGGTGCAGTGGCTCACAATTGTAATCCTAGCACTTTGGGAGGCCAAGGCAAGTGGATCACTTGAGCTCAGGAGTTTGAGACCAGCCTGAGGAACATAGCAAACCCCCATCTCTACAAAAAATACAAAAATTAGCCAGGTGTGGTGGTGTGTACCTGTAGTCCCACCTACTTGGGGGCTGAGGTGGGAGGATTGCTTGAGCCTGGGAGGTTGCAGCTTCAGTGAGCTGTCTTTGTGCCACTGCACTGTCTTTGTGCCACAGGCACTTTGTCTCAAAACAAAAAACAAAAAAAAAACTGAATTTTTTTTCTTTTTATTTTCCATTTTTTTTTTTTTTTTTTTTTTTTTTTAGCTGGGGTCTCACTCTGTAGCCCAGGCTGGAGTGCAGTGGTGTGATCCTGGCTCACTGCAACCTCTGCTTCCTGGGTTCAAGCGATTCTCCTGCTTCAGCCTCCTGAGTAGCTGGGATTACAGGTGTGCAGCACCATTCCCAGCTAATTTTTGTATTTTTAGTAGAGATGGTGTTTCACCATGTTGGTCAGGCTGGTCTTGAACTCCTGACCTTGTGATCCTCCTACCTCGGCTTCCCAAAGTGCTGGGATTACAGACATCAGCCACCGCGCCGAACCTCTTTTTTTCTTTTCTTCAAGAAGGGGGTCTTGCTATTCTGCAAGAGATTCTTGAGGTCAGGAATTACAGCAGTATAATCCCAAAATGCTGGGATTACAGGCATGAGCCACCGTGCCCGCCATGAAGAAATTTTAAAGCAACATATCAAGGAAGTACTGTCACAGAGATAGGAACAAATATGGGAATACAAAAGAAGAATGCAGTAATTTTGTGGGATGGAAGGCATGTTAAGTATTAGAAGGAAGGGAACTAATACCATCAGGAAAAGCAAGACAGTGAAGGGAGTGTGTTTGGAGAAAGATACCTATCTAGTGGGCTGGGAGGGAAGGTAGGAGAAAGCCTCAAGCAAAGGACTTAACTGGGTGGAGAAGAGAATAGGAGACAGTGGTGGCCTGAGGGGCTTGTATAAATGGGACAGACTTGTGCTTCGTAGGGTTCACCTTGCTGGGAGACTGAGGGGCAGAAGTAGAGAAGGGGCAGATTGTTAAGATGAGCACAGGGGAAGAGGAGAAGCTAAGAGATAGGAAGACAGACAACTAGTTAAGGAAGAAGAGAGAGACAGGAACCATGAGAGGACAGAGGCCAGAGCTGCATACTCAGTGTCAGCAGGAGCAACATGAATGATTCTAGCCAGACCTGGTACTTGGCCAGGCTATAAATGAGAAACAAAAAGCAGATGAGAATTTAGAGGAAGAAGAGGTGCTTATAACTGAGAAATTGTGGAAATGCTTTGTGGAAGAAATGGTGTTTGGAAAAGAATGCATGGGCTTTGGACGTGCAGAAATGGGGTTGGGGAGAACAGCAAGGAACAGCAAGAATCTGTGGTGATCTTGTGTAGTGGGTTGAATTGTGTCCCCCTAAAAGTTATGTCCAAGTCCTAAGACCTGGTACCTGTGAGTGTGACCTTATTTGGAAATCGGGTCTTTGCAGATGTAATTAAGTTAAGGATTTCTTTTTTTTTTTTTTTTTTTTGAGTCGGAGTCTTGCTTTGTCACCCAGGCTGGAAGTGCAGTGGCGCCATCTCGGCTCACTACAACCTACATTTCCCAGGTTCAAGCGATTTTCCTGTCTCAGCCTCCCAAGTAGCTGGGACTACAGGCATGCGCCACCACGCCTGGCTAATTTTTCTATTTTTAGTAGAGACGGGGTTTCACCATGCTGGCCAGGCTGGTCTTGAGCTCCCGACCTTGTGATCCACCCGCTTCGGCCTCCCAAAATGCTAGGATCACAGGCATAAGCCACCGCGCTTGGCCAAGTTAAGGATTTCTAAATGAGGTCATCTTAGATTTAGGATGGGCCTAAATTCAATGACTGGTAGCTCATAAGAAAAAGGGGAGGCTGGGCACGGTGGCTAATGCCTGTAATCCCAGCACTTTGGAAGGCTGAGGTGGGCAGATGGCAAGGTCAGGAGATAGAGAACGTCCTGGCCAACATGGTAAAACCCTATCTCTACTAAAAATACAAAAACTAGCTGGGTGTGGTGGAGTGCGCCTGTAGTCCCAGCTAGTCAGGAGGCTGAGGCAGGAGAATCGCTTGAACCTGGGAGGCAGAGGTTGCAGTGAGCCTAGATTGCGCCACTGTACTCCAGCCTGGCCACAGAGCGAGACTCCATCTCAAACAAAATAAAAAAAGAAAGCAAAAAAAAAAAAGGGAGAGAGGTCACAGATACCAGGACACAGGGAAGAAGCCCACACATAGACAGAGGTGGAGGTAGGTGTCATGTTGCCACAAAACAAGGAACACCAGAGCTTCCAGAAGCTGAAAGAGGGGAAAGGATTCTCTCCTAGAGGCTTTGGAGAGAGCATAGCCTTGCAGACACCTTGATTTTGGACTCCTGATTCCCCAAACTGTGAGATAATGCATTTCAGTTGTTTTACCACTAACTTTGTGGTAATTTGCCACAGCAGCCCAAGGAAATTAAAATACCTAGCATGATTTTTGTGAGTTTTGCCAGCCACCATGGGCAATCTGTGAGCAGAATCAGTGATCCAAGGGAAGGCTTGGGCCAAGGCATGGTTATTTAAATGGAAATTCAAGGGCTCAAGGGAGGCCAGAGTGCTGGAGCAGGCAGAGTGAGGGAATTAAAAGGTTACACAGAGGGCGGGTGCAGTGGCTCACGCCTGTAATCCCATCACTTTGGGAGGCCGAGGCTGGCAGATCACAAGGTCAGGAGTTCGAGATCAGCCTGGTCAAATGGTGAAACCCAGTCTCTACTAAAAATACAAAAATTACCTGGGAGTGGTGGTGGGCGCCTATAATCCCAGCTACTCAGGAGGCTGAGGCAGGAGAATGATTTGAACCTGGGAGGTGGAGGTTGCAGTGAGCCAGGATCGTGCCACCTCACTCCAACCTTGCAAAAGAGCGTGACTATGTAAAAAAAAAAAAAAAAAAAAAAAGGGTTACACAGAAAGGATGGACCTGATTCAGTGTGAAGGTAGCAGAAAAGGAGGTGGGAGGTGGTAGAGAGAACTGGCAGGTTCTACTCCTAGACGTGAAGCAATTCTTAATGATTACAAAGCCCAGTGTGTGGGTGGCTGGAGCAGAACAGAGTTGAAGGCTGTTTACATTGAGGAGGCTGAGGAATTCCTAGGCCATAGAATCAGAGGATTTCAGCATGAAGGCTCTGAATGGAGTCTGAGAACGGCAGTGGAAGGCAGGGAAGGGGAAATGTGAGCCTGATGTAGAAATCACAGAACAGGGGAGAGGAGGGCATGTGGTGGAGGTCAGGGGAATGCTGAAAGGGTGGTACTAACGGGGTGAAAATGTGAGTGAAAACCAGGTGAACAAGAATGGAAACTTGGTCTAGAAGCAGCTCTGGGGGAAAAAAAAACAAACCAAAAAAACCAGCTCTGCTCTTTCCTGTAGAACCCAGGGAATCAGAAAAGATAAGGATTTCGCTAGGTGGCTTGAAAAATGTGTGTAGTCTGGGGACAATTGGGTTTCATGTCCTTTAAAATTTTTCAAATTTTGGCCAGGCGCAGTGGCTCACATCTGTAATCCCAGGACTTTGGGAGGCTGAGGCGAGCAGATCACGAGGTCAGGAGTTCGAGACCAGCCTGGCCAACATGGTGAAACCCTGTCTCTACTAGAACTATAAAAAATTAGCTGAGCATGGTGGGGGGCACCTGTAATCCCATCTACTTCGGAGGCTTAGGCAGGAGAATCACTTGCACCCCAGAGCGGAGGTTGCAGTGAGCCGAGATTGCACCACTGCACTCCAGCCTGAGTGACAGAGCAAGACCCTGTCTCAAAAAAATAAATAAATAGAAATAAACAAATAAAAATAAACCTTACAACTCTATGAGGTAGAACTATTATTCCAATTTTACATATGAGGTAACTGTGGCTAAAGTTGTCCAAGATCACAAAGAGGTAACTGGCAGAGTTGAAACTAACCTCAGGACAGTCTAAGACCAATGGCTGGGCTCCTGTCATTATGTCATGAGTAAGAAACTCAGAACACAAGGGTTTCATGGATCACCCCCTCTCCACTTTTACAGAGGAAACTGAGGTCCTTAGGTGAATTACCCTGTGTTATTGAGGAAGTCAAGGCAGAAGCAAGATTTGCACCCAGGTGTTCTGACTCCAGATTTTCAGCTCTACTGTCTCAGAAAGTGAGAAAACTAAAGACAGATCAGGGTGACTCCTGTCTCACAATGGAGAAAAACCCTCAAACACAGCAACCAGCAAGGGGGACTAAGGACAGGAAAGCAGCCTAGAGCATACTGGCATTAGAGGGCAATTACTGGATAGTTCAATCTCTTCCTACCCCCACCCACCTACCCCAAGCTGGAGCTTGCATCTGAGGTCTGAGGAGTAACATTACAGACCTATAGAACTACGGAGTACCCATGAGTAGAGTATTAGGACAGTGAGGAAGAAGAAGTGGAGGGAGATAGGACTAGCTGGAGGAAGAAGTTAGGTTCAGTGAGCCTTCCAGTGTTGGGTTTTCTACTAATCACTGGTTATCTAAAGTTAAATAAGAAAAATTTCCATGCTTCTGAGGATCAGGATAGACTGCATGGAGGAGATGATACCTGAGCAGGTTTCAGAGCCTGAAGAAACATAGAGGAGTAGGCGAAAACCTCTGGACTCACTTGCAATTGCCTATTTGCGAGCTTGATTGAATTTCACAAATACATTCTAAATGCTTTCTCTATGTTGGGCCTTGTTCCAGGTGCTGGGACCACAGTGGTGAGCAAATCAGCTGCAGTCCCTTCCCTCTGGCTGGAGAGTCTATCTAGGAAGTCAGCTAAACAATCTTAACACAGTGTGAGATGTGCTTTACGAAAAAACCTACAAGGCATTGTGGGACAAGGGAGACCCATTGCCCCTAGCCCAAAGCAAGTCTCAATTTCTGAACATGAAAAAACTCTTCACAATTTAATTCCGTTCTCACTTTCCAGTCTCATTTATCACCATGTCCCCAAAAGCTGGGAAGACAACCAAATATGTGTGTGTCTGTGTATGTGAATCTGAACATGCCAGGCCTTTGCTCACACTGCTTCTGTTCCCTGGCATGTGACTGCTTTCTTGGAGATACTCTTCTCGACATACTCAGCCTTATTTAAATTCTCTCTTGTGCTCCCAAGGCCAGTTCTTTGTCCGTTGCCTCTCTAGGTTGGTGAAGTCCTTAAAGCAAGGACTCAAATGCAAGGTCAAGAGCACTCATTATGAAGTTATACAGATGCAGGTGGCCTTTGTCTAGCAGGTGGACTCTTAGCTTCCCTCTCTATCTAGATGAACAGTTCCTACTCCAGGAAATGCAATCAGTACTGATGTTTAGTTCTTGGCACATGGTAGGTGCTCAAAAATGTTTTCTGAGTTGAATTGCATTAACATTAAGGTCCCAGGTCAGAATTTGAATTTTATGAAGGCCCTGGCTATGAGCTGGATCTTGGAAGGGCTCGTGATCAACTTTAGCAGTTTTCTGTGGCTAAAAATGAGAAATATACAGCATGTTATTTGTCTCAAAGACCTGCCTGTTAGTGGGAGAAACAGATGGTCAAGCTCTCAACAGTACAATTCCAAACTCCTAGCGCAGCGGTTCTTAAACTTTAGCAAGCAGATCAGAATCTGCTTGCTGTAATAAAGGTCATCTGCTAAAACAGATGGCTGGCCCCAGCCCCAGAGTTTCTGATTTTAAGGTCCGGGATAAACTCTGAG
Organism: Cacajao melanocephalus; assembly: GCA_963573385.1. NCBI lineage: Eukaryota > Metazoa > Chordata > Mammalia > Primates > Pitheciidae > Cacajao > Cacajao melanocephalus. The sequence continues at coordinate 10,999 of CAUYLG010044156.1, read as the reverse complement.
AATTCGAGCTTGAATTTCCAATTCACTCCCAGGTGATACTGAAGCTGCTGTATTGACAAGATTCCCTCCTTGATGAAACATTGGTCAGGCTCTTCTGAGTTCTCCTTTTGGCTAGGCCTCAGCTTGGGCTCTCATTTCTTTCCTTGCAGAATTCCATTTTAACAAGAATCTTGCCAAGGCATTTTAGCCAGAATCCTCCATTCCTGATATCTGATCATTCTCCATATCTGATTTTAGATCCATACCCACCATTATCTCTCAGGTGACGTTTGATTATCCTGGCCTGCCTTTGGCAGGAATCCTGTTAGGTCGATTTGGCCAGGTCCCGCCCCATGTTTCCTCTTAGTAATTTTCCATCCACTGACTTCCACACAGTGGCCTTTAGCTATAAATTCCCACTTTGCTATATTCAGCCTAACCTCTGTCACTTACTGCAAAACTCTATCCCTACCTCTGTCAGATTGGGCCTGAATAAAGTTTGCCTTATAATTTTTTTAATTAAAAAAAATTTTTTTTACTTTCTGGACAGCAATGCCTTATCATTCTTAAACATGAATAATTAAATGTCATGAATAATTTTTTTCTTTAATGGGATTCAAACTTTGAGAACTACTGATTAGAGGTGAAGGGTCCTGTGCTTATTATCTGTCACACATTAATGGTATGTCTATGAGTTTGAATCCAACCACATTGCCTGTCTTGTATTTTTTTTTTTTTTTTTTTGAGATGGGTTTTGCCCAGGCTATAGTGCAGTGATGCAATCACGACTCACTGCAGCCTTGACCTCCTGGGCTCAAGCGTTCCTCCAGCCTTATCCTCCTGAGTAGCTGGGGCCACAGGTGTAAGCTGCCACGCCCAGCTAATTTTTACATTTTTTGTAGAGGTGGGGTCTCTTATTATATTGCTCAGGCTGGTCTTGGGCTCCTGGGCTAACCTACCTCAGCCTCAGTCTTGCTTCTTGATCAAATACTCATCAATCTGTGCTTCATTTACCTCATCAGTGAAAACCAGATAATATGCTAGTGCATGGTAAGTGCAAAAAGCAATCCCTGGCACAATGCTTAATACATGTTGGTTAAATCTTATAATCTCATTTTCTGCAGGAAGGGGGACGACAAAGTTAAGGGTCTAGGTGGTCAGAGAAGAGCAAAGACTATGTCCCTCTTTTATGCAGCCAGGCGGGCCCTATACTTCTCTGCGTGATCCTCCTAGGGCGGTCTCGGGTCTCGAACTCTTATGTCTTACTCCCAAACAGGTTCTGCAGTCCAGCCCCTAGGCTCCCTACAGCCCGTCGATGCTGCGCAAGCGCCGTGACCACGCTTTATGCACATGCGTACTCAGGCGCGCCGGTAGGGGACGCGCTGGCACAGCAAAATGGCGGCGGCACTACGGGTGGCTGCGGCCGGGGCAAGACTCAGCGTTCTGGCGAGCGGTCTCCGCGCCGCGGTCCGCAGCCTTTGCAGCCAGCCCACCTCTGTTGACGAGCGCATTGAGAACAAGCGCCGGACCGCGCTACTGGGAGGAGGCCAACGTCGTATTGACGCGCAGCACAAGCGAGTGAGTCCCGCCCCTGGCGTCCGCGACCTATCACAGCGTGCCCTGCTCGCGGTGCCCGAGGTCTCCCTGCCAATCCCCACGGTTCCTGGAGGGGCGGGGGCGAGAGTGTTCACCTGGAAAACCTGTAGCGTTTCGCGTGGAGGCGAGTTTAACCAGCTGAAGCACCTGTGTGGTTTTTCACACTCTTCTTCGGATTTAAACGGAAATGGCTGGTCTCCAGCCAGCTCACCACTTAATGTAAACTTTTGGGCAACTTGCTGAATCTCTGTGGGTCAGTTTAATAATTCTTCCCGCATAAGCGTATCGTTAGACCATAAACATTCAGTAAAAAAGATGTGCATATTCTTCTCGTGCCTCATGAAAGAGTGATGGTAAATTCTTTTTTCCATTGTAGAAGCAGGAAAATTGAACTTGGTCAAACTCCACTAACATGAGTTGGGGGATGTGCGCGTGCAGGGAACTTGTGGAACTTCTGTCCGCAGAATGCCCGGTCAACCTCTTAAGGGCCTTAGCATGCCTCGCCTTGGTTAGTAGCGGAGGCACTTGTCGGAAGCAGGTGGCCTTTCTGGGAGTGCGCAGGCTATTCTCGATGTTCGGCTGGACTGAGCAACTGAGTCACTACCACCCACCGCCTGGGTTTTGAAGTTAGAATCGCAGCAGGCCTTCAGAGAAAAGCTGGGTGGCCGTTTTGGAGAGGTGACCCCTGACTTGAAACCAGGCTTGCCCAGTGTGTCCATGACTCGTGGGTGCGCCTGGACCGTTGTGCTGAATTACCGAACCAACAGGAAGGTGCAGAAGTGAAACTCTTACAGGTGAAGGGTTCTCAGGCACAACTCAAAACCATGGCGGGGGGACTGGGGGAGGGATGGGGTCTTAAGATGAGGAGATTTGAACAGCTCTATATTTAAATCTAATGTTGATTCAGATGTCATAAATTCTCATTTGACAACGGCCTGAAGATTCCTTTTGACACTTGGGAGGGAAATGTAAATTTGGTTGATGGTTTGTGGTGCTAGTGCTTTCTCTCCCTCCCCCGGGGCTGCTATGTTAGGGCTGAGGGAGATGTTAGATCATCCTATGGAAAGGCCTGTCAGTGCTCCGGAACAGTCTTTCTGTTGGGATCTATTGGTCAATTCTTTCCTGGAACATCGCCCAGCCTTTTCCCAGGTAGATCCTACTGGGTTTAGATGAAGCCTCCCGAAGCTGTTTTTCTTTTGCCAAAGTTGACTTAGGAGGCAGATTTGATATGAACCCCCTCCTCCACCCCTTTTTATTTTTTGAGATGGAATTTTGCTTTTGTTGCCTAGGCTGGAGTGCAATGATGCGGTCTTGGCTCATTTCAGCCTCTGCCTCCCAGGTTCAAGTGATTCTCCTGCCTCCACCTCCCGAGTAGCTGGGATTACAGGCACGTACCACCACACTTGGCTAATTTTTGTATTTTTAGTAGAGACGGAGTTTCACCGTGTTGGTCAGAATGATCTCCAACTCCTGACCTCAGGTGATCCGACCTCCTTGGCCTCCCAAAGTGCTGGGATTACGGAATTTTTGTTTGTTTGTTTGTTTTTGAGACAGGCTTTTATTCTGTCACCCAGGTTGGAGGGCAGTGGAATCATGGCTCAGGGCATCCTCAACATCCTGGCTGGGCTCCAGTGATCCTCCCACTTCAGCCTTTTATCCAGCTAGTTTTTTTTTTTTTTTTTTGGTAGAGATAGGGTTTCACTTTTTTGCCCTTGCTCAACTCCTGGGCTCAAGCAGTCCTCCCACCTTGGCCTCCTGAAGTGCTGGGATTACAGGTGTGAGCCGCAGTGCCTGGTCAGTATAAATATATATATTATATATATAAAATACGTATATATAATATATATATATATTATATATATATATATAAATATATATTTTTTGAGACAGAGTTTTGTTCTTGTTGCCCAGTCTGGAGTGCAATGGCACGATCTTGGCTCACTGCAGTCTCTGCCTCACTGCAGTCTCCGGGTTCAAGCAATTTTGCTGCCTCAGTGTCCTGAGTAGTTCGGATTACAGGCATATGCCACCATGTGTGGCTAATTTTTTTTGTATTTTTAGTAGAAATGGGGTTTCTTCATGTTGGTCAGGCGGTCTTGAACTCCCGACCTCGGGTGATCCACCCACCTCAGCCTCTCAAAGTGCTGGGATTATGGGCATAAGCCACCGAGCCTGGCCAGTATAAATATATTTTAAAAATCTGTATATATATAGCCAAATTGCTTTCCTAAAAACTTATTCTACTTTACATGACAGTGTATAGGATTGCCTGGTTTTTGTTTTTTTAAATGCAACCTCACCAGCTTTGGCTACTTTCTAAGGGGGACATAATAGCCAGTTTGAGGTGTGTATATGTTTGCAGCGGGGGTTGGCGGGGAGGAGGACGGTAGGCTAGGGTATTTGCCTTGGGCTGATAGCTTGGGAGTCCAAGCAATGGAGACTCTTTAAAAAAAAAAAAAAAACGGATCTCACTCTGTTGCCCAGGCTGGAGTGCAGTGGAATGATCATGGCTCACTGCAGCTTCGACCTCCTGGACTCAGGTGATCCTCTGGCCTCATCCCCACAAGTAGCTGGGGCTATAGGCACGTGCCACTACTCCCAGCTAATTTTTGTATTTTTCGGTAAAGACCAGGTTTCGCCATGTTGCCCAGCTGGGCTCAAGTGATGCTTGTATCAGCCTCTCACCTCTAGCATTACCAGTATTAGAGGCACTGCCTGCCCAGTGACATATGTTCAACGGCCACGGTATCCTGACTGTGCAAAGGTAGCACAATCACTTGTTCTCTAAATAGGGACATTTATGAATGGCCATATGAGGGTTCAGCTGTCTCTTACTTTTAATCAGTGCTGGGATTACAGGTGTGGGCCAGCGTGCCCGACTGAGGCTCTTTTTAGATTGAGAGCTTCGACCTTATCTCCTCAAAGAAGCATTTTAAAACTCTTCTCTAGTAAGCTCTTTAGCATTTTGTGTCCCACTCCCCTTCTGCTCAGCCACTCCCTGCTGTGGGGTCATCTCTGTGTCATAGTGTCACTGTCAGGTGTGGGGTCCTTAAGCAGGGGATAGGATAGTAGGAAAAAGAAGCCCATGGAGGAGGCAGGAGAAAAACCAGGAAGTGTCCTTGAGGTGGGAACTGGGAACAGCAGGGACCCTGGTGAGGTGAGGTGTGCTTCTGTAGGCCTCCCTGGAAAGAAACTGTCTCAGATCCTTCAGTGAGCCTGCTTTAGTTTCCACCACCTGCTTCTGCATTCTTCTTTTTGTGGCTCTTTAGGTCTCCAGTAAGTATTTGCGGAACTAGTTACTATGTTCCAGGGTCAGGTTCTCCTTATTCCCACTTCTCTCTACCTTTTCCTCCCCCTATTTCCTTATTCATTTTCCACAGTTGGGTGGCTTCTGGAGCACACTGTCTGCCCTGATTTCCATATCATCTACTGTCTGCTAATAACACCTATCTACCTTGGGCAGAATGGAGGCATTTGCATTGGGATCAACGGCAAAATCTTCCCTTCAGGCCCTCCCATGAACAGCCCTTGCTTTGCCTACTAAATTGTCTGTGATGACATCACTGAGTGATCTTTGTTTTATTGTAGGGAAAGCTAACGGCCAGGGAGCGGATCAGTCTCTTGCTGGACCCTGGCAGCTTTGTTGAGAGTGACATGTTTGTGGAACACAGATGTGCAGATTTTGGAATGGCTGCTGATAAGAATAAGGTATTTGTTCAAATAGTGGTCTGAACACTTTCTAGGTGTGGCTCAGCTGGCGTACCCACTAGAATAATAATAAATCTATAAGGCTTTTATCTGAAGTCCTCTGTAGAAGCACTGCAGATACCATGCCCAGCTAATTTTTGTATTTTTAGTAGAGACAGGCTTTTACCATGTTGGTCAGGCTGGCCTTGAACTCCTGGCCTCAAGCAGTCCACCTGCCTCGGCCTCCCAAAGTGCTGGGACTAGAAGCATGAGACACTGTACCCTGCCTCGTGTTTCTTCATATGTCCTCCTTTGCACAAGCATAGAGAAGTGGTGGCCCTGGGGTCTTGATTATTTTGCTTTTAGGTGGGTAGATAAGGCCTAAGATGACAGTGCCCTTCACTCCTGTTGATGTAGTAGGAGCCCGATGCTTGCTGTTGTAGAACTGGGAAAGTGGGGTGGGATTCCTTCATGTCCCTTGTTCGTATTAAAGTTTTAGGAATTTGGGTTTTGTTTGTTTTTATCTTTAATTGAGGCATAGTGGCCAAATTCATTAAAAAAAGTATTTGGATTTTTTAACCTTTGTTTTTGCATTTTTCTGGTAGTTTCCTGGAGACAGCGTGGTCACTGGACGGGGCCGAATCAATGGAAGATTGGTTTATGTCTTCAGTCAGGTATTTCATAACTCTGTTAGTCTGAACTTTCTGGGAGGGCAGAGCCAAGAACAAAATATATGAAAGAAACCAATCTTGGGGAATGAAAACTTGCTTGTAGTTTGGGGCAAATGAGGGATTTGCTTTGTTTTTCACTGCAAATGTCAAGAATATTATACTATTTTTTTTCCTTAGGAAGAGTCCTTAGTCTGTTTTGGAGAGGATTACTGGGCACTAGCATTGTACAAAATTATCCCAGGAATCAGGAATTTATTTCAAATGAATGAGATTCCTTTTGAGAGGATTGGGTGTGTGCCTGGAGGGCATCTGTGTTCTGGGCAGTCTATGTGGACTAGAGAGTGCAGTGGGTGCAGCCTAGCAAAGGGGACTTGACTCTCAAAACCAGAGTCTCCCTGAGCATTGGGCTTTCATGAATATATTAATTCATGAAACATGTTCGGAAAGCTTTTTTTTTTTTGAGGAGGAGTTTACTCTTATCTAGGCTGGAGTGCAGTGGCGCCATCTCGGCTTACCGCAACATTCGCCTCCTGGATTCAAGCGATTCTCCTGCCTCAGCCTCTTGAGTAGCTGGGATTACAGGCATGTGCCACTATTAATTCTGCTTATTTTCAGTAGAGGTGGAGTTTCTCCACGTTGGTCAGGCTGGTCTTGAACTCTTGACCTCAGGTGATCCGCAAGCCTTGGCCTCCCAAAGTGCTGGGATTACAGGCATGAGCCACCGAGCCCGGCTTCAGAAAACTTTTATCAGGCTGCCTCAAGATAGATACAGTTTGTTCACACACATAGCCAAAGCTATCAATGTTATTTTACATGCAAAAGGGAATGAAGGTTGTTAGTCAGCTGACCTTACAATAGGGAGAGTAGCCTGGTTTATCCAGGTGGGGCCAGTATAATCACAGGGGCCTTAAAAGTGGAAGAGGGAGGTAGAAGAGGATCTCAGAAGGATGTGATGTGAGGAGGACTTGACCTGCAGTACCTGGCTTTGAGGACGGGAGAAGGGGACCGTCAGCAAAGGAGTGCCCATGGTCTCTAAGAGCTGATAAAGGCAAGAAAATACATTTACCCCTGGAGCCTCCAGAAAGGAGCACAGCCCTGCCAACCTTAATTTTAGCCCAGTCAATCCTGTGTAGCACTTCTAAACTATAGAACCCTAAGATAATACATCTATGTTGTTTCAAAGCACTGAATTTGTGTTAATTTGTTATAGCAGTAATAGGAAACTAACACAGAATATGTTGTGTTACTATTTTAGATTTTGCTTTTTTCCCTCCAGAGGTGGACATGCATATAATTTAAAATGTTTAGGTCTTTTTACAGACCTAAAGTTTGATATTAAAGTTGGCTGAGTGCGGTGGCTCATGCCTGTAATCTCAGTACTTTGAGAGGCTGAGACTGGTGGATCATCTGAGGTCAGGAGTCTGAGACCCGCCTGACCAACATGGTGAAACCCCATCTCTACTAAAAACAGAAAAATTAGCCAGGTGTGATGGATATCTGTAATCCCAGCTACTTGGGAGGCTGAGGCAGGAGAATCCTTTGAACCCAGGAGATGGAGGTTGCAGTGAACCGAGATCACGCTACTGCACTCTAGCCTGGGAGACAGAGATAGACTCCATCTCAAAAAATAAAATAAAGAAGTTATATTTGATTAATTTAAAATCTATCATAGTTAGACAGTATGCGTTTACTAAAATTACCTTTGAAATGTTTTAAAACTGTTATAAATTGGTCTACCAAATGCTGAAATAGAAGGAATCACATTTCTTTGTTTTGTGCAATATGTGAGAGCTGAGAAAAACTTGTACAGAAGGAACCATTGAAAAGAGGGGTAGAACAAAGAAGGTTATGTTTTCTGGACATGGTATTCACTGACTGCTATTAAGCAGATGGAAAAATTCACTGAATTGATACTTTTGAGCAACTCTTCTGCTCATGTGGCAGGGTGGGAGTAAGGAGTAGGTGGAGATGACCCAGACAAGCGTTCTCACCCTGAGGAAGCGAATCATTTTATAGGCACAATGGCACAGAACAGATGTGACTACAGAGAAGATGGAGTGAGAGGTTCCAGGCAAATGCTGTGGACCCAAGACAAGGGAAAATCACATCTAGGGTTGTGGAAAGCTTTAGGAACAGTAGGGCAATTGAGACAGGTCCTAAAGGATAGTGAGGGTAGGGGAGTGATGAGCTAGTTTTTTTTTTAATAGTGATCTCCAGGATGTTAATATCTGTAGGTATTTTTTTCTGGGGAGCTTCTGTTCTTCTGGGGGAGCCTCTTCAGTCCCTTGCTTGATAATTGGCTGTTGGTGTATTCTAGGAGGAGAGAAAAGAGGGGCCAGCACTCCCTCATTCAGTGTATAGCCTCCTAATCTTGCGTGTTTTCAGCCTCACCTTTCCCTCTTTTAGGCTAGAAGTTGTGAGTTTAGAACTCTTCTGGTTAACTTCCTTTAGAGAACAAACCTTCTCTCTCAAGGTGAAGGAGGGGCCCTGTGGGGTCTAACTGCTTCTAACATAGACTTCTATTAGTCTTGTTTTCAGCCCCCTCCTCGCCTCCACTTTCCATGGTTCCTGGGTTGTTCCCTCCTTGATTACCTGCACTGCAGGTGTGTAAGCTTCCATTCTCTCCCTCCAAATCAGGTATTTTCTTGTGCTTTCAGTTACCCTCAGATGTGTTTAATCTTTCCTATGCTATTGTCTCCTTGTTTTTATTCTCATGGCTGACTAAGTCCCAAATGTCTTTTTGAAGGGGTTTTAGGAAGGAGGTTATGTCCACAATAAGCCCTTTACTTCTGAACATAATGAAGGTCCATAAGCAGAAGCAGCCGTGAGAGCTCTGATTCTTGTTTTTTAACCTTCCTTTTTAAAACGGCAAATACAGGCTGTGCGTGATGGCTCACACTTAAAATCCCAACATTTTGGGAGGCCGAGGGAGGTGGATCACTTGAGGCCAGAAGTTTGAGATGAGCCTGGGCAACGTGGTGAAACCTCGTCTGTACTAAAAATACAAAGCTGGGCATGATGACACGTGCCTGTAATCCCAGCTACTGGGGAGGCTGAGGCAGGAGAATTGCTTTAACCTGGGAGGCGGAGGATATAGTGAGCCAAGATTATACCACTGCTCCAGCCTGGGCAACAGAGTGAGACCCTGTCTCAAAATAAATAATAAAATAAAACAGTAAATATTTTCTAAAAATAGAAGTGCTTGACTGTTTGACATCCATAGAATCTGATATTAGAGTTAATTGTGTGTGATAGGTTTTCCTTCAGAGCTGCAAATCATTTTTTTTTCTTTTTTTAATTTGCAAATCATTTTTGTAGAGCAAAGACTAGCTTTTTTGCTCTTGGCAATTCATGAACTTCAAGGTATTTTATTCTATGGAATAATCTATAAATCAGATTTTTTTTTTCTAATTTTTTTAAACTTCTGAAAATTCTTAAAAAATTTTTTTTTTCTTAATGGAACCTCCCTCTGTTGCCCAGGCTAGAGTGCAGTGGCGCGATCTCGGCTCACTGCAACCTCTGCATCCCGGGTTCAAGTGATTCTCCTGCCTCAGCCTCCTGAGTAGCTGGGATTACAGGTGTGCACCACCACACGCAGCTAATATTTATATTTTAGTAGAGACAGGGTTCCACCATGTTGGCCAGGCTGGTCTGGAACTCCTGACCTCAAGTGATCCGCCTGCCTTGGCCTCTCAAAGTGCTGGGATTACAGGTTTGAGCTATTGCACCCGGCCAAGTTTTTTTTTTTTTTTTTAAAAGGCAGGGTCTTGCTCTGTTTCCTAGGCTGGAATGCAATGGTGCTATCTCGACTCATTGAAGCCTTTAGCTTTTGCCATGTCGCCCAAGCTGGTCTCAAACTCCTGGATTCAAGCCATCCACCTGCCTTGGTCTCTCAAAGTGTTGGGATTACAGGCGTGAGCCACCATGCCTGGCCTAACAACTTTTATCTGTGAATTTTCTATTTCTTTCTCCTACTGGGTTTTCATCTCTAGCCAGTTACTATATTTGACTTGCTGATTTGTATTTTCTTTTTAGGATTTTACAGTTTTTGGAGGCAGTCTGTCAGGAGCACATGCCCAAAAGATCTGCAAAGTAAGTATTTAATACTGAAATTCAGTCCATTGCTTTCCTTAGTTACATAGTGCTTATTGAGTATCCTTGGGGTACAAGACACTGAGCTAGGTACTTGGGGTAGGGCAGAGGTATGCAAGATGTGATACCCACCTCAAGGGGTGCATAACATTTTTTGTACCGTGGATCTCTTCCATGGGCTGGCAAAGCCTGGACCCTCCTGTTTTTACATGCCTAAAATAAAATTTGTAGGATTTTAAAGGATTAAAAATGTTTTTAAAACACCACATTTGTATGTGCTTCCTTGTTAAGGCATTTAATGACAAGATTTAGCAATAGATCTAATTACCGTAAGTTCAAAGTAGTCAAAGGTGAAAATACTACAGGATATCTGCAACAACTTTAATGGAACATAAAAATATCTGTGGCTTCTAATAATGACAAAGTCACAGGTATTTCTAATACAACTGAGGCTCATGGCCTATAGTCATAATGAAAAAAAATGTTAATGATCAGCTGGAGTTAGTAAAGATAAAGATGTAAATTTTTTCCCATTTAAGTTCATGGACCCCCTGAAATCCATTTACAGACCCCTCGGGATTCTGAGGATCCCAGGTGGAGAACCTCTTGTCTAAGAGGAGGGGCCAGGTGCTAGAAGTTGAACAGTGCGAGGATTGCGTGCCGATAATTTAAAACCACTGCTGGAGATTAGATGCTCTGGAGAAGAATAAAAGGATAAATAATATTTAGAGAATTTTGGAATTAAAGTTGGAGCTACTAGTAATTGGAACATCTGGATTGTAGACATGGTCCTGTCACGTATTACTCCTGAGACCTTGGGCCAATCACTTAACTTTTTTTTTTTTTTTTTTTTTTTTAAATAAAGATGGGGTTTCACCATGATGGCCAGGCTGGTCTTGAACTCCTGACCTCAGGTGATCCACCCACCTCGGCCTCCCAAAGTGCTAGGATTACAGGTGTGAGCCACCGCGCCC
>CAUYLG010044155.1:0-16468 GCA_963573385.1 Cacajao melanocephalus | reverse complement strand
TGGTCTTGCCTTCCACCATTCCCCCTACATCCTTGTCCTAAGTAGGTTTGATCCGTTAAAAAGAAATCAGTGGAAATAGATTCTCTGCTTCTCTTCAATTCAAGCAACAGTTCACAAGCATTTTCCTTGGGATTTGAGCATGAACTGAATGACGGTATCTGTCTTCTCCCTCAGCCAGGGGAGCCATCTTCCACAGCTCAGCACAACTTTCTCTCTTTCTAGTTCGCACCAGCAACGCTCTCCTTTCTAGTTCCTTCTGCTGTGCAACACAGCCCCAGAGGTTCCAGGATTGCAAGGCGCCGACTCTGTCACGAAGCTCATTGACCTAATGCACAGTACCCAGAAGCCTCAGCGAAGTTCAGCTGACAGCCAGTAGAGAAAAGGAGAAACTCCAAAGCAGAAATTAGTACACCAGCAAAATAAAATAAAATCAGCCAGGCTGAAGATAATGAACCCACAGTTTACAGAAAGTGAACACCATTTTCTAAAGGAGACTAAAGTAGCACTATAGTTCATACCCTTTCACATTTAATAATTAGTAGATATTCATTGTAGATAAGTACATTTGAAAAAAACTACTTTTTAACATAATTCCGCTGAAAATATCTGAATATTTAACGTGAGATGGCTTATAAGAATTGAAGCTGTCTTCCTATTGAGAAGGAAAAAAGGAAAAGTGGAACCGGAGAAAGTAAAGATGGTGAATGCATTTTTTTTTCTACAGATTTTCAAACAAAATCTGGGAGTTTCCCCCAACCTTTTACATAACTGCTTAATCCGATTTAGTTAAATGTACTCAGTAGTTTGCTATGTGATCTGGTGCCATCTAGGATATATTAAAGGTACTGCAACTCCAACAGGGCCAACTTTTTTTTTTTTTTTTTGCATTCAAAACAATTTTATAATAAGTACCATATGTTGGCTAAAAAGTAGAACTGTACACCCAGACTACGATTGTGGGGAAATTTTCTATATTTTTAGTATGGCCTTTGACAAAATCTTATTTTGTTTCAACAGGAAACAGATGATTTGAAGAGAGCTGAGAGTATGCTTCAACAAGCAGATAAATTAGGTTGCAGACAGTTTGTTACCCCTGCTGATGTTGTCAGTGGAAACCCCAAACTCAACTTAGCTTTCGTGGCTAATCTGTTTAATAAATACCCAGCACTAACTAAGCCAGAGAACCAGGATATTGACTGGACTCTGTTAGAAGGTAACCAAAAACTTCTCAAATTCGAATGTGTGGGACTATAGAGTAGAAATACATAGGCCACAATGATTTTTAAATTTTGACTTAACAAGTTTTTTTATATCTGCAACAAGTAGATGCAGGTGCTGAGTAAAAACTGGCAGAACAGGACAATACAAGTGAACTCTTAAAGTAAAGTAGTTGAGACCTGGTGTGGTGGCTCACACCTGTAATCCCAGCACTTTGGGAGGCCAAGACAGGTGGATCACCTGAGGTCAGCAGTTTGAGACCAGCCTGGCCAACATGGTGAAACCCATCTCTACTAAAAATTTAAAAATTAGCTGGGCGTGGTGGTGCGAGCCTGCAATCCCAGCTACTCGGGAGACTGAGGCAGGAGACTCACTTGAACTTGGGAGACAAAGGTTGCAGTGGGCTAAGATCGTGCCATTGCACTCCAGCCTTGGCGACGAAGTGAGACTCTGTATCAAAAAAAAAAAAAAAAAAAAGGTAGTCGAGTCATTTAATGTAAAGCCACTTAGTAAATCAATATTTAGTTTTAATCTTTAGGGTGAGACCACTTTTATATATTTATGTTTCATTCATCCACAGTCAGTGTAACTGGAACTAACCCCAACTCCTTTCACCCTTACCTCCTCAAAAAACAAATGATAATATATGGTAAAATTTTTTAAGTTTGGGAAAGACAGAGTTTACCTTTTCCAGATTATATATGCATGAAAGATAGTCTATAAAAACTAAGAAATGCAGCCGGGCGCCGTGGCTCACGCCTGTAATCCCAGGACTTTGGGAGCCCGAGGCGGGAGGATCACCTGAGGTCAGGAGTTTGAGACCAGCCTGGCTAACATGATGAAACCTCGTTTCTACTAAAAATACAAAAATTAGCCAGACCTGGTGGCAAGTGCCTGTAATCCCAGCTACTCAGGAGGCTGAGGCAGGGGAATTGCTTGAACCTGGGAGGCAGAGGTTGCAGTGAGCCAAGATCACACCCTTGCACTCCAGTTTGGGCAACCAGACTGAAACTTTGACTCAAAAAAAAAAAAAAAGTTGAGAAATGTAAATAGTAGTTCATTGAGTGTCCACTGATATTTCTATAAAACCATTAACTAAACTGATAACATCAGTTACTTTGAGGAATGCAGATTCGAGGAAATATTGGAGAAAGATTTGAGAAGAAGACTCAAATCTTCATAAACATTTAAATTATTTAACTGGTTAGAAGAAGGTTGTATTCTTTAATTTTAAAATAAGTTCAGGCCAGGCACGGTAGCTCATGCCTGTAATCCCAGCACTTTGGGAGGATGAGGTGGGCAGATCACAAGGTCAGGAGTTTGAGACTAGCCTGGCCAACATGGTGAAAGCCTGTCTCTACTAAAAATATAAAAATCAGCTGGATGTGGTGGCGGCCGCCTATAATCCCAGCTACTCAGGAGGCTGAGGCAGGAGAATCTCTTGAACCCCAGAGGCAGAGGTTGCAATGAGCCGAGATTGTGCCACTGTACTCCAGCCTGGGTGACAGATCGAGACTCCGTCTCAAAAAAATAAATAAAGTTCAAATTTTAAAAATAAGACTGTATCTAGAGAAAATGTATGTACTTAAGAGAATGTTTGGAAACTTGTATTATTGAAAGCTTCTAGATCTGAATAGAGAGATAAAATAATCTAATATGTGGATTGGCACTATATGCACATGCATAAAGTGTTTAATAAATCAGTAAAGTGTGTGAATATTCTTAACAGGAGAAACTCGTGAAGAAAGAACCTTCCGTAACTGGATGAACTCTCTTGGTGTCAATCCCCATGTAAACCATCTCTATGCGTAAGCTTTCCTACTGCTATTGTAAACAGTTATGAATGTCATGAGTGGATGTTACACAAATAATGACAGCTCTGAAGACTTTCTAGATATTAGTTTGTAGCAGTTATTTATATTGGAAAATGTTGAGTGGTGATTTCCATCATCATTTTCCAAACACATAAAAGCCGAAATTATTTCTTTATATGATCATTAACTGTAAGTGATAGAATATATAAATGTCTTTATAGTACCCTAGGGAGCAAATACTTTATATTTTGAAATGGCCATTCTGGAGGGTGAGGTGGGAGTATTGCTTGAGCCCAGGAGTTTGAGGCTTCAGTGAGCTATGGTTGTGCCACTGTACTCCAGCCTAGGCAACAAAGCAAGATCCTATTTCTAAGGCGGGGCGGGGGAAGAAAGGTAAAAAAGAAAGAAACAGAGACTGGGGAGCCCTTTAAGTAGACCATCTGCAACACTCAGGGACTTTGGCTCACTGTTCTCTCCAGCTGGAACGTTGTTTGCTCACATATAATGGCTCATACCCTTACTGTATTCCAGTCACTGATTCAAAGATTTCCTGACTACCACCTGCTACTCTCTAACACCTAACCCTAGTTCCTTTTTTTCTTCATAGCACTTACATACACCCCCAAAATCGTATTGTTTGTTTATCCATGTACTTGTTTATTGTCTATCTCTCTGACTCTAATGTAAGGACAGGGATTTTTGTCCCGTGGGCCCAGCCTCTAGAACAGTGCCTGGCTCACAGTAAGCTCTCAATAAATACTTATAAATGAAGTGGATGGTCTTAGCTCTGTTTTCAGCACAGATGGATAGAAAATATGAGTCTTGGGTATTATTTATTGTTTTATATATCTTGTTTGACAATGTAGTGTTACTGTTTCTAAGGAAAGTGAAATCCCAGCTTCCTGAAAACACTGATTACATTATTTTTAAATCATTAGTGACCTGCAAGATGCTCTGGTAATCTTACAGTTATATGAACGAATTAAAGTTCCTGTTGACTGGAGTAAGGTTAATAAGCCTCCATACCCGAAACTGGGAGCCAACATGAAAAAGGTAGATAATTAAGTTGCTGTGTATGTTAGAGTATTTTTATTGTCGATTTGTTTCTTTTGTTTCTAAAACTCTTGACTCGGAGCTTCTTGAGGACAAAAACTGTGTCTTGTTTTTATGTGCTGATAACCTAGCATTATACAAGACATACACACATGTATGCAGATTAAACAAATGGAAATCTTTAACCATTTACTCTTGTGCCTTTGCAGCTAGAAAACTGCAACTATGCTGTTGAATTAGGGAAGCATCCTGCTAAATTTTCTCTGGTTGGCATTGGAGGGCAAGACCTGAATGATGGGAACCAAACCCTGACTTTAGCTTTAGTCTGGCAGCTGATGAGAAGGTATAGTATACAATTTTAGCTGTTTAAGATTTACTGTCATACAGGTTTGTGATTTAGTCCTTACCATGTTTAATAAGTGAACATGTCAGTGACTACACTTTTGAAATATGTCGTATTTACACTCTGCGATGAGTTTACTTAATATATTTGGATGCTTCCTTCCAAGTTAGGCAGCAGAACTATAGCTAGTCCTTTAAAAAAAAAAATAGTAAGCCTGACATGTAGATTTTGGCCTCATTTAATGTGTCAGTGAATAAAAAAATTGTCAGAACAAAATTATGAACATCCTCATGCTCATTTGAAAATGAAGATCTCTCTGTAATGCTGATGAAGATCACCATAGTGCTGAAACGCATTCATTATGACTGGGTACCAGCCAAAGCACAGTTTATTTTATGCCATTACCACTATTGGAATAGTACAAAATGTGCCTGCAGTAGGCTGTTGGACCTGCTCATTAAAGCACTGTCAGTCTGCTCTTCTCTCACCACTACAAATGGTAGATCAGTAGCAAGCCACTACTGCTTGAAATATTTTTTTCACATAGTATAAATCTCTTCCCATGAAATCTTTAGTCTTTGAAATCAAAGGAATATAAAAAATGGAAGATAAAGCATCTTTCTGATGTTTGCATTTTTCCTCGTAAAGTAGATTCTGATGTTTTCTGCTGCTGCATCTCTTAGATATACCCTCAATGTCCTGGAAGATCTTGGAGATGGTCAGAAAGCCAATGACGACATCATTGTGAACTGGGTGAACAGAACGTTGAGTGAAGCTGGAAAATCAACTTCCATTCAGAGTTTTAAGGTCAGAATCCATACGTGACTATTAAATATTGTGTTTTCTAGATAATATCTATCATTTGGGAAGGCCACCTTTGGTTTCTTTGTGAGTAAGAATTATTGTTGAGCTAATGGCATGATTCTTTATGAATTCCCTGGGCTTTGTTTTTGGCACTTGATATAAGTAAGCACATGTTAATCTGTATGTATCAAAATTCTCAGATTTGTTCTCCTTTTACACTAGGACAAGACGATCAGCTCCAGTTTGGCAGTTGTGGATTTAATTGATGCCATCCAACCAGGATGTATAAACTATGACCTTGTGAAGAGTGGCAATCTAACAGAAGATGACAAGCACAATAATGCCAAGTAAGGGAGACTGCATAGTAGTATGAAAAAAACACAGCTTTGCAGCTGGATGGATCTGAATTCTAATTCAGGTGCTGCCATTTAAGAGTAGCATCACCTTGGTGCAAACCTCTTGGAGCCTGAGATTCCTCATCAGTAAACTGGGGGCAATAATACTTACCTTAGAGATTTTATAAAGATTAAATTTTTAAAAAACTCTAAGAGCCTAGCCATGTGCTTGGCCTACTAGGTACTTAGTCAATTGTTGCTTCGGTGGATTACAGAAATAATGTAGCATATATTTGAATGCAAATTAAGTAAAACTTTACAACAAGGAAAAAATGAACTTAGGGGGTTCATCTGTCTATCTCATTCTTTTTTAAAAAACACACTATCCACTTATGTCTCTTTTACTATACATAGATCATTCTTCGTACATTTGTTGAATTTATCTTCCTCAGTTCCCATATTAACAGAATGCTTACTAGGCCTCCACAGAAGACTATGCCTTGAAAGTTTCTTGCATTTCAACAATATTTAGGTCTTTTCCACCAGCCTCTTTTCTTCTTCACCAAAGATCTAGAGTGCGACCTGGCTTCATGGGTGACCCATGAAAACTTTACTAATTAGACATTGAAAATCCATCCACAGTCCTGCATTATAGAACAGCTAAGAAGCATTCTTGCAAAACTTTGGAGTTAGGCACATTATTTCTTTTTCCTTGAAAAATATTTCTAGCAGATATGATAAAGTTCTAATATTTACAATATATAAAGAACTCTTGAAACCTCTTTTTCTAGAAACTCGATGGTTTAATCATCTTTAAAGATTCTGGTTCCAACACACCTAGAAATGCTTCATGGATTAGTTGAGATGTGTTCCTGAAAATTTCCCTACCTGGACATCTTAGTTCTTCTGTCCCTTCCTTTGTCTACCTTTTCTAGTTTTTGGTCCAGCCACCCTCTCCATGTACCATGTAGACTGTCTCCCGTCTTGTGAATATTTGGAAGTATTCATTGTATCTGCCTAACAACTTGGGTTTTGCATCTTGCATGATTTTTCACCTCATATCTCTAAGATGACATGAGTGTATGTGCAATGAGAATATCAACATTGATTGCATAGACAGCCTAGTAATTATGTATATAAAGTCGGTGCTTCCAGCTTAATTCTCACCTCACATTGGAGAAAAAGAGTGAATAAATATTGGCCCCAAATAGTAGAGCTTAAAAAACTACTGTAACTTCAAAATGAAATCAAAACCAAAATCAAAAGAAAACAAAAAGTAAAACTGTTCTAATTGGAACTATCAATATGGAATATTTGTATCACAGCACAATAATCATATACAAAGAAATAGATGTCTTATGTGATGTCCTTAACTGACAAGAATTTCATCATCATTTTTGTTTCCCTCTAAAATAGGTATGCAGTATCTATGGCTAGAAGAATCGGAGCCAGAGTGTACGCTCTTCCTGAAGACCTTGTGGAAGTAAAGCCCAAGATGGTCATGACTGTTTTTGCATGTTTGATGGGCAGGGGAATGAAGAGAGTGTAAAATAACCGATCTGAATAAAACCGCCTTGCTCCCAGGTGCATGATTCACAGGTCAGCTGTTTCCAGGTGAAGTGCTTATGGCTTAAGGAACTCTTGGCCATTCAAAGAACTTTTCATTTTGATTAACAAGACTAGCTCAGCATGAGAGCCCTCAGGGGAAAGGGTTTTAATAAAAACAATTCCTCTTTCCCATAGTCAGAGTTGGATTTGTCAGGCACGTCTGAAATGTGCTCATAGCCAAAACATTTTACTCTGTCCTAGAATGCTGCCCTTGACATTTCCCATTGCTGTATGTTATTTCTCGCTCTGTTATCTTTTGCCCTCTTAGAATGTCCCTCTCTTGGGACTCACTTAGATGATGTGATATGAATATTATTAGACAATAATTTTGTTTTCCATCCAGTATGCTAGTTCTTATTTAAGAACTATGGTCAGAGGGTATTTGGATATGAGTATCCTTTGCTTATCTTTGTAGTACTGAAAATTTGCCGAAGTAACTGGCTGTGCAGAATGTAATAGAAGCTTTTCTTATTCTTTTATTTTTAAGATCAGTATCTTTTTACAGTATTCTTTCTACATGATCCTTTTTTGTACATTTAAGAATATTTTGATTACATTAAACAAGACTGCTGATTTTGCTACTTTTTTTAAGGGATCTTCAAGTAAGTAAAACATACATTATAGCTAGAAGAAAAATGTACCTTAAATTTGCATCTTTCCCTCTCATACCTAAGCTGTAAACAATTGAAATATTTTGTCACTTGGTTCAATACATGCTTATTTGTTTTAAAACTTATATCATCAAACTCTCTCTTTAAATTTAAAATGCTGTTGAATATGATACTTT
Source organism: Cacajao melanocephalus (assembly GCA_963573385.1). Classification (NCBI taxonomy): domain Eukaryota; kingdom Metazoa; phylum Chordata; class Mammalia; order Primates; family Pitheciidae; genus Cacajao; species Cacajao melanocephalus. The sequence goes on along the minus strand of CAUYLG010044155.1, from coordinate 8,506 downwards.
TGAGGAGAGAGTATGCTCAGAATTTAGGATTTGGTAGGCCAAGTATGCTAAGTGTACAATATATTTTTAAATTTTACACCTAAAACAAAGAAACGTGGTCACTAAAAATAAAAGTATATATGTAGGACTTAATGTACTCCTGCTTTGTCAAGCTGTTTGCTATAGTTTCCAAGGTATTATGTTACTCTAACTCTGAAAAGTGATGTAATCTGGTAGCAACGTAGTAGTTCAAATAAAGGCATTTACATAATAATTAGTCTCTTCTTCATGCTTTTGTCCCTTAGGAAGTATGCCAATGTTTGTCAAGACTTTTTTCTTTTCGTTTTTCTGATGTGTTCTCTAAAATGGTGTTTGTTAAATTTGAGTTTTGGGAGCTGAATTAGAGGTACTGAATTAAGGACAGTACAAATAAAAAAGGATTTTCTCCAATTTACCAAAATGTCTTTATCCAGTTCCGGTTTTTTTCTTTCTTTTCCAACTCTCTTTTCAATGTTCTGTGATATACAGACCCTGAAACAGTGGGGATCTGAACAGTCACAGAGGAGAAATGGTTCGTGGCAGATCTTCTCAACCTCATCCATGTTGACATTTTTGGCTGGATCATTCTTTGTTGAGGTAGGGGGAAGGGGCTACCCTGTGCGTTGTAGGAGGTTTAGCAGTATTACTGGCTTCTACCCACTAGATGTCAGTAGCACATCCCCAGTCGTGTTGACCAAAATTGTTTCCAGGCATAGCCAAATGCTCCTGGGTGACAAAATCATCCCTTGTTAACAATCAGTGGTTTACAGTGCCCTTTTAAGCCTTTGTTTGAATGAGTAATATAAAGTACAGTCTATTGAGGATTTGGTTACATAGTGATACTATATAATATTTTGTATTTATAATCTGAGAGATGGAAAGACCTTTTTAAATATCACCCCAATCCCAAAGACATAAAATTTAAAAAGGATACATTTGACAACTCTACTTTTGCATATATATATAAAATAAAAATGACCAAAATATAGATGACTAAAAAAGTAAGTTCAGTCTCAGATTATAGATTCTTTTAATATAAAAATAGAATTTATGAGTAAAAACAGACAAATCTGCAAACATATACTAGGGTAACTGATGAAGTAAGGACAATTACATCTATCTTATGCCTTGAATCTACCATACTTACTCATGTTCATCTCTGTCAAAGTACAAAAGTTCTTCCCTATAAGCCCTAACAAGATAGGAAAGATATATTCCATATGGCCCTTTCTTCCAAAAAGGAGCTGATTTCTTGGGTGGTTCACCATACAGGGCCCACAGCCTATAGGAGTATACCATTGGATAGTTTAAGTGTTTGTATAAAGCAGTGGGCCCGAGACACGGTTTTTTTCCTCCAAAAACTAATTACAGCAAATAGCAACATGAACCAAAATTAGCAATACATTTAGAATTCTGCTGGGTGAGGTGGCTCATAACTATAATCCCAGCAATTTGGGAGGCTGAGGTGGATAAGATAGATTGCCTGAGCTCAAGAAGAGCCTGGGCAACATGGTGAATCCTCATCTCTTCCCCACACACCTGTAACCTCAGCACTTTGGGAGGCTGAAGTGGGAGAATTGCTTGAGGTCAGGAGTTCGAGACCAGCCTGACCAACATGGTGAAACCCCATGTCTCCTAAAAATACAAAAATTAGCTGGGCTTGGTGGCGCACGCCTGTAATTCCAGCTACTCGGGAGGCTTAGGGAGAAGAATCACTTGAACCCAGGGAGCAGAGGTTGAAGTGAGCTGAGATCATGCCGCTGCACTCCAGCCTGGGCAAAAGAGTGAAACTCCATCTTGAAAAAAAATAAAAATTAGCTGAGCATAGTAGTGCATGCCTGTGGTCCCAGATACCTGGGAAGCTGAGGCAGGAGGATCATTTAGCCCAGTTGATCAAGGCTGCTGTGAGCTATAATTGAACCACTGTACCCTAAGCTGGGCTACAAGACTCCATCTCTTTAAAAAAAATAACGATGATATTTCCCTCTATCCTAATATGCTGAGAGATTGATTCTTTAATTTTTATCATGAATGGGTAGGTAGATTTTATCAAATGTTTTTTCTGTGTCAATTTATATCATCGTAAGATTTTCTTATTTATCCTTTTTATATGGTGGATTACACTGATTAGTTTTCAAAGGTTGAACAAACCTTGCATGCCTGAATAAATCCCACTTGGTCACAGTATATAATTCTTATATATTGTTGAATTTTATTTGCTAATATTTTATTGAGGATTTTTGCATCTAAGCTCAGAATTGATGTTAATTTTTATTTAAATGTTTGGTGGAAGTCTCCAATAAAACTGTTCAAGCCTGGAGATACTTGGGGGAGGACCTCCTAACTATACATTCAGTTTCTTTAATGGTTACGGGGCTATTCAGAGTATCTATTTCATCTTGATTGCGTTTTGGGTGGTTTCTGAATTTAGAGGAATTTGTTCACTTCCTCCTTGTTGTTGAATTTGTGAACATAAAGTTTTTGTACTATTTCCTTAATTATCTTTTTAATAGCTGCAAGATATTTAATGATATTTTCAGTTTGATTCCTCATAGTGGTGATTTATGTCTTCTCTCTTTTTAATCTTTGTCAGTCTTGCTAGAAGTTTATCAACTTCGTTGGTATTTTTTTAAGAACTAGCTTTTTGTTTCTTTGTTTTTTGGTTTTCTATTTTATTAATGTATGGTTTTATCTTTATGATTTCTATTTTTCTACTTTCTTTGAATGTGTTTTGCTCTTTTTGCTTATAGCATCTGCCCAAGACAACCATAAAAAGCTACTAACCTCAAGAAACTACCCATACAGAATTATCTATTTCTTCTTTCAGCCAGATTAGGTTTTTGTTTGTTTGTTGAGACACAGTCTTGCTGTTTCCCCGAGGCTGAAGTGCAATGTCACGATCTTGGCTCACTGCAACCTCCGTCTCCTGAGTTCAAGCAATTCTCCTGCCTCAGCCTCCTAAGTAGCTGGGATTACAGGTTGGTCTCAAGCTCCCTGCCTCAGCCACCCAAAGTTGCTAGGATTATAGGCGTGAGTCATCATGCCCTGCATCAGCCTGATCAGTTTTTATGTATTTTGAGACTGTGTTGTTTGGTGCTTATACATTTAGGGTCACCATGTCTTTTTGGCTAACAGATCCTTTTCTGATTACATAATGTCACTCCTAGTCCCTAGTAATTTTCTTTGCTCTGTAGTCTACTTTATGTGTTATTAATATAGCCTAGCCATTCCCTTTTTTTTTTTCTTTTTTATTTTTGGAGGAGGAGGTGGGAATGGGGTTGGAATTAGGACTATTCCTTAAAGGGTTCAGCAACTTCACTTACAGGAGCCTCAGTTTCCCCAGTTTAGGACATTAGAAAGTGGAAGAAAATATGGAACGCTTCACGAATTTGCATGTCATCCTTGCACAGGGGCCATGCTGATCTTCTCTGTATCGTTCCAATTTTAGTATATGTGCTGCCGAAGCAAGCACCTGTTTTTTAATGTTTACATAATTGTCATTTTCTCTTCTTTTATTTTTGGCCTGCATGTGCCATTTTGCTTGAAGTGAGTTTCATGGAGATTGCAAATAGTTGGGTCATCTGTTTTTCACCAGTTCTGTCTATGTGTGTTTTAATTAATTATTTGTTTTGTTTTGTTTTGTTTTGTTTGTGGTTTTTTTGAGATGGAGTTTTACTCTTGTTGCCCAGGCTGGAGAGCAGTGGCATGAGCTCAGCTCACTGTGACCTCCCTCTCCTGGGTTGAAGAGATTCTCCTGCCTTAGCCTCCTGAGTAGCTCAGATTACAGGTGCCTGCCACCACGTCTGGCTAATTTTGTATTTTTAGTAGAGACGAAGTTTCACCATGTTGTCCAGACTGGTCTCGAACTGCTGACTTCAGGTGATCCATCCACCTTGGCCTCCCAAAGTGCTGGGATTACAGGTGTGAACCACCATGCCTGGCCATTCCTTTTTTTTTTTTTTTTTTTTTTTTTGAGATGCAGTCTCGCTCTGTCGCCCAGGCTGGAGTGCAGTGGTTTAATCTAGACTCACTGCCACCTGTGCCTCCCAGGTTCAAGCGATTCTCGTGCCTCAGCCTCCCAAGTAGCTGAGATTACAGGAGCCCGCCACCATGCCCAGCTAATTTTTGTATTTTTAGTAGAGACAGGGTTTTGCCATGTTGAGCAGGCTGGTCTCAAACTCCTGACCTCAGGCAATCCACCCACCTCAGCCTCCCAAAGTGCTGGGACTACAGGCGTGAGCCACTGCGCCCAGTTTTGAGCCACCACGCTCGGCTGTGAGCCACTGCATCTGGCCTTAATTATTAATAGTTAGACATTATTTACATTGAAAGTAAATATTGATATGTTAAGGCATAAGTGTGCCATTTTATTATTTAGTTTATGTTTGTTCATTCCACCTTTTGTCCTTCTATTGCCTGCCTCTTACCTTTTGGTGAGCTACTTGAACATTTTTTAAAATTCCATTTTGATACATCAATAGTGATCTTGAATATATCTCTCTTTTAATTTTTATTTTTTGAGGCAGTCTTGCTCTCTGACCCAGGCTGGAGAGCAGTCGCACCATCACAGCTCACTGAAGCCTTGACCTCCTCCCAAGCTCAAGTGATCCTTGACCTCAGCCTCTCAAGTAGCTGGGACTACAGGTACATGCCACCTTATTTTTTAAGGACTTGCTTTAGGTGTTAGTATATACATATGTATCATATCACAGTCAATTTCTAAGCAACATTTTAGCACTTCAAGTGTGGTACAGATACCTCACTTTCATTTAGATCACTTGACTCTCTCTACCTGTTAAATAAATTTAAACGTTTTAAGTGATTTCTCTACACACATTGAGCACTGTGTTAGATGATATAAATATGGCTTCAACCCTCAAATAGTACTTTTAAAAAGCATGAAGAGAAACTTAGTTTATTATATTTACCTCTATCATAACCATTCTATTTTTCTTTCTTCGTGGGGTCTCAACGTTGATCCTTAGGTTATGTGTGTACATGGATAAACATTCATAGTACAAAAAGGCCAGGAAGGAGATAAACCAATGTATTGCTAGTGGTTACCTCCAGGTGATAGATTTAGAGATCATTTTTCATAATATATTTTATTATTTTATTAATATATGGGCCAGGCACAGTGGCTCATATGTGTAATCCCAGCAATTTAGGAGGCTGAGGTTAGAGGATCACTTGGGCCCAGGAGTTCAAGACCAGCCTGAACAACAAAGCAAGACCTCATGTCTACAAAAAAACTTAAAAATTAGCTGAATGTGGTGGTACACACCTGTGGTCCCAGCTACGCAGGAGACTGAAGCAGGAGGATCACTTGAGCCTAGGAATTTGAGGCTACAGTGAGCATCATTGCGCCACTGCACTCCAACCTGGGCAACAAAGTGAGACTCTGTCTCAAAAACAAAAACAAATATATTTACATACACATGCATCATGTTCGTAATAAGATAAAAACAATCATTGCTTATTTAATGGAAATTGGTCCCCTGCTCTTTATATACCTGTATATTATCTTCCTGGGAACACTGCGTGGAAAGGTACACAAAAAGCACTAATGAGGTGAAAATGACAACCCCTTACTGGGAAACAAATAGCATTTCTAAAAAATTTTTATAATAAACCATTAAACACCAGGTATAGAGGCTTGCAGTGACTCATGAAGAATTTATCAGATTTCATTTGTTTTGCAAAATTTCCCTAAGTGAAGACCTTATAACTTCAGTCTTCTTCCTCTCTTGTCACTTTATTCAACATTCTTCGTGTAAACTGGGCATGGTGGCTCACACTTGTGATCCCAGGACTTTGGCAGGCCGAGGTGGGAGGATTACTTAAGTCCAGGAGTTCAAGACCAACCTGGACAACTCGGTGAGACCCCATGTCTAAAAAATAATTGTAAATTAGTCAGGCATGGTGATGTACAACTGTAGTCCCAGCTACTTGAGAGGCTGAGGAGGGAGGATCACTTGAGCCTAGGAGTTCAAGACTGCACTGACCTATGTTCATGCCACTGCAGTCCAGCCTGAGTGACAGAGCAAGACCCTGTCTGACCAAAAAAAAAAAAAAGGAGCATACTTCATGTGGATGAAGTTTTCAAAGTCAGATTTTCTGTCAAGTCTTCTGTTAAAACATGTTTTATTAATAGTTAAATAATATTGAGCACTTACTTGTTCCAGGCTTTTGTCTAAGGCCTGAATAAGATGAATGAGACATGTTCTTTTCTTTGAGCTCTAGAGTAGTACAGGACTCTACAGGGACACAAACACCATGAAGTACAGTGTTTCGATGGAAGCTGATGGCAGGTGGGAGCACAAAGTCAGAAAGGGTACACTTTGATAGTGGTAGAATATGCGTGGGTGGGTAGATGGTGGTCAGCAAAGTCCTCAAAGTGAAAGTGATACTTTAACTTTAGTTTATTACAAGTTTGACTGGAGTTAATAAGGCCCAGAGAGGTTAAAACAAAATTCTGTAGGTTTTTTCTTATTGTCCAGATTTGACCCGGATTTGCTCTCTGGTTTAAAATCCTATTTCAACACTATGATATGTTAGTGCTCACACTTCGGCAGCACAGCACATATTCACCCCACCCCTCCTCCCAAAAACACAAACCATGATATGTTCATTAGATTTCACAAAAGGGGCTCCTTGTAAGGCTTGACAGCTTATACTTAAAATGTACGTAACACATATCACCAAAACAGCATCACCAATTTTTTCTATCACAGTGATGAGAAAGGGAAAAATAACCCTGGACATGTAGGAGCTGCCGTGGCACTCACAGCTAGACTTTGTTGTTTTCCTGTGAGCATAAACAATTTCAAAGAACACCAACATCCGGCAAGGTCCCTCTGTGATGGTAATGAAGTGAGACAAAAAGCAGGACCACTGCATAATCATGTCTGAACACAGACAAAAGACGTCCAAGCCACAGAAATTAACAAATATCCCCCTCTCCTGGCTGATATGAGGGATTGCTACTGCTTTTGCTTTTATTATGGGGTGGGAGGTGAATTACAGCTTTAGCCTTAGTATAATCTAATATGGTTTTATATCATTGACTGTAAATATTTCTTGTTTTTAGATATTTATGACTTATACCTTTTCTCCTTTAATAATGATTCTTGATCTTGCCTTTCCTGAATTCAGGATCTAAATTCAAAATTATAAATCTATTAAGATGTCTTTTATACCTAAACCATGTTTTGGGTTCCTAAAATGTTCATCAGGTAATAACAATAAACTGAATGCTTATGTCTCCCCAAAATTTGTATGTTGAAATCTGAACTCCCAACATGATGGTATTAGGAGGTGTGGCCATTGGAAGGCAGTAAGGCCATGATGGTGGAGACCTCGTGAATGGGATTAGTGTACTTATCAAAGGGACTCCCAGAGAGCACTCTCTCCCTCTTTCTGCCATGTGACACAAGAAGTCAGCAGCAACCTGGAAGAGAGCCCTAACAATAACCAACCATACCTGCTGGTTACGGTGGCTCATGCATATACTCCCAGCACTTTGGGAAGTCGAGGCAGGAGGATCCCTTGAGTGCAAGAGTTGGATACCAGCCCTAGCAACATAGGGAGACCCTGTCTCAAAAAAAAAAAAAAAATTAGCCGGACGTGGTAGCACACACCCATAGTCCCGGCTACTTGAGAGGCTGAGGTGGGAGGCTTGCTTGGGCTTGGGAGGTAGAGGCTGCAGTGAGCCATGATCTTGACACTGCACTCCAGCCCGAGCAAGACCCTGTCTTCCAACCAAGCCAGTACCCTGATCTCAGACTTTCAGCTTCTAGGACTGTGAGAAATAAATTTCTGTTGTTTATAAGCCACCACTCTATGACACTTTGTTATAGCAGCTCTGACTAAGTAACACAAAGATTTATTACTCAATCTTAGAAAAGAAACTAAATTTCTCCACCTATTAAGTAAAAACTGTTATGAGAGCTTTTCTCTGCTAAACTTAGTAATAATGGTGATGATGATAATAATAAACTTTACAAATCTAAAGAGTTTAACTTCCTAAGTTAATCATCCATAAAGAAAATATGGCCAGGCGCAGTGGCTCAGGCCTGTAATCCCAGCACTTTGGGAGGCTAAGGTGAACTCCTAAGTCCTGAACTGGACTCAGGAGTTCGAGACCGGCCTGGGCAACATGGCAAAACCCTATCATCTATCTCTATGAAAAATGCAAAAAACTTAGCCGGGCGAGGTGGCATGGACCTGCAGTCCCAGCTACTTGGGAGGCTGAGACATGAGAATCACTTGAGCCCGGGAGGTGGAGGTTGTAGTGAGCTGAGATCACACCACTGCACTCCAGCCTGGGTTGTGACATGGTAAAAGCCCCATAAAACTGCATACCTCAACCATACCTTGGCTTTCTGTTTAAACTGCTCTCTGTAACCCGTAATGTGACAGGCAACCAGTCCAAACCCAGGCCATCTTGGCCCCTGCGACTTGTAATTTCCACCCTACCCAGACAATG
>CAUYLG010044154.1:0-87631 GCA_963573385.1 Cacajao melanocephalus | reverse complement strand
TTTTAAGTTTTCCCCCTCTGTGGGACCCGGTTTCTTTTTATTTTTTTTTTTTTTTTTTTTTTTTTTTTTTTTTTTTTTAAGTAGCACTAGTGGCTGTTACATGTAGAATATATTTAGGGAAATAAAAGTAAAAATGGAGATATCAATTAGGAGCCAATTGCACTCATCTAAGCCAGTTGTGAAGGTTTTCCTGGGGTATTAGCAGTGGAGATAATACTAAGTAGATCTATCATATTTTGATGTTGGAATCAACCAGGCTTACTAATAAAGTGAATCTAGGATGAAAGAAGAGGAAATAAATCAAAATGACCTCAAGGCTCTGTTGTACAATTAGACTCATGAAGCTGCAACTAAAAGAGTGAGGCTGTTTCTTTGGAGGGATGAGATGGTGAGAGGTGGACATCAGGAGCTATGTTTTCAACATGTTAACTCTCAGATATCTCTTAGTCATCCGTGGTATCACCAGGTAGCTATATATATGGATCTGAAGTTTAGTGTAGATGTCCAAGATGAAGATATAAATTTGAGAGACTTTATAATACAGATAAAAAAATTATTTTTTGAGACGAAGTCTTGCTCTATTGCCAGGCTGGAGTGCACCGGTGTGATCTTGGCTCACTGCCATTTCTGCCTCCCAGGTTCAAGTGATTCTCCTGCCTCAGCCTCCTGAGTAGCTGGGATTTCAGGCACATGCCACGATACCAGCTGATTTTTATATTTTTAGTAGAGACAGAGTTTCACCATGTTGGCCAGGCTGGTCTCAATCTGCTGACCTCCTGATGTGCCCGCCTCAGCCTCCCAAAGTGCTGGGATTACAGGCATGAGCCACCGCGCCCGGCCTATAGATGATATTTAAAGCCCTGAGACTAGAAAAAATCATCTAGGAAGTATAGGTAGAATAGAGATGAAGGCCAGTATATGCCAACAAGCAACAATTGAGGAGATGAGGAGCTATTAAGGGACTGAGAACCATCCAGAAGAATAGGAGCCAAACCAAGAGAATGTAGTATTCAGGAAGCCAGTGAGGAAATGATTTTCAGGAGGGGATTATAATAAGCAGTGACAATTTCTGATGGCTCAATGTACACAAACTTTGTTTCAGGCCAAAAATTATTTAAAATGTTGTATAAAGTTACCTTCAGTCTATGTGTAAAGGCTCATCTATATAAAACATAAATGCGTTTTTAAGTTTAGACTTGGGTTTTAGTTCCAAGATATCTCATTATGTATATACAAATATTTTTAAATATCCAAAAATCAAAATTCCATTGTGGTCCCAAGCATTTCACATAAGGGATACTCAATCTGTACTTTTAACGTACACACAACGATAATCTAAGCCCCCGTATTGGACATTGCAGGAACTCTAGTTCTCTTCCAAAGGATTTCTGAGATTACTCCTGACAAGTCCTAGAAATCCATCCTGTTTTCCACGTTACATTTTTTTCTCCCTTACAGGTTATCACCAGCTGTCTCATAAACACATCTTATTTCTGAGCATCCCAAAGCATGGCCATAAGTTCCTAAACACAGCTATTCCAATGTTCTCATGATTTTATCTACCCTTGGGACAATAATATGGTTAGTAAAATAACAACCACCTATTCAGTACTTGCTATGAACTACACATACACTGTTTAAACAATATCATTTCTAATATACATACTTACATGTTCACTTAATTATCCTACCACTCCTAGGATATAGGTATTATTTTCTCCATTTTATAGATAAGACTCTAAAGCCCTGAGAGGGTATATAAATTTCCCAAAGACATGTTTCTAATATGCGATTAACTCAGGATTTAAGCCCACTTGTTCTGGCTGTACAATGTATTCTCTTAAAGGGGAGGGGATTGCAATGTAAAAATGAAAAGGTTAAAACTGGCTATCTCATAACTCTCTATTTTTAGGATATTCTCTTTGATTCAAGGTCTCTGGACATTGGACATGTCTTTTCAGCTGCTGGGTTATATTCATATTATTGAAAATAATTATAATCCAATCGTATAATAAAAAATTATATATATATTATTGGAATATAACCAAATTCTCTTTTTTTGGGACACATTCATCCTTTCTCAGCTTTTTATTCACTCTGCCTACCTGACCTCAGCCAGAGGAAACTAATATATCCTAACACCGTAATTATATCTGCAAAGACTAAATCAACTCAAAGTAAACAGAGCCTTTTACATGACTAAGCAATTAAACAATTCTCAACAGCTTGGTCTGAGGCACCTTCATTCTCATTTCTACACTGCCTTATGCCTGCATGGCTAATAGGGCCACCCAAACATCCCCAGTAGGAACAAAAGGAGAATGCTGGCATTTACCCTGAAGTTTAGAAATGGCTGTAGCCTTAAAAATGGCACATTTTGGTCCTCACTTTATATGCAAGACATTGCAAAAATTACAGGAAACAACGGTGGCATTTGCTGCTCCTAAGAGCTGAGAAGAAAGAGAGAGACAGCCTGACATATGACTTCAAATGTTAGAAAGTAGTTCTGGGAAATAACAGCATTTTGTTCAGCAAAGATACACTACAGTGCCTGAGGCCAGAAGTAAAAATTGAAAGTGATCACCAACAGCCTTTAAAAAAGCATTCATGTGAAGAAGTTTATGTGGAAAAGTGCTGTTGAGCAATGATGATGTTAGAAAAGACTGATTATCATGGCTACACTCAGAATGTCGAGACTCCTGGTATATTGGAAACCCAATGGCAAATCTGTCTTCTTCAAATATTGTGAAAGCCGCACATGCTTATGTGGGTTGGAGATACACAAACAAACCAATCATGATATATTTCCTTATGAATACTGTACACCTCAGTATATTACACCAACAAATGCAAGAATAGCAATACAAACAGCTGCCATTAGTTACTTAATTAATTAATTTATCTGAGAGGCTAGTACACAGTGCCAAGAGCTTTCGATCTAGCAATAATAAAATAGACAAAAATCCCTGCCTTCCTGAAATTAATGTTTGTGGAGTACTTACTGTGTGTCAGGCACTATGTAGGGCTTTTTCATAGGCAGTTATTATTGTTATTCTTGACGGTAAACTTTTGAAGCAGTTTCTCTTTTGGCAAAGATTATGCAAGCATAGAATGAAAGGAGTGAGGTTTAGAAGGAGTGAATCACTGATCAGGGTCCAGTGACTAGTAAGGAAGGAGCTGGGCCTCAGACCCAGGCTTGTCTGATGTCTGACTCAGAAGTGCAATGGTCTAACGCTTGCTTTTAAGTACTATTTTTGCTGTCTCCTACTACTCCTACACCTTTTGTTCTGTGAATTCTTTGACCCTCCACCACTAACCCCAGACTAGCAGTCTGGCTTTGTCTCCCCTATCTCTTCCAGCAATATTTCACTCCATCATAGATTTGGTTTCCAGTTTTAATATGTTCAATGACTACATCCAGACATAAATGTAACCACAGCTGTACCATTAGTATCTCTTATTTTCTTTCTTAGATTTCTGAAGAAAGCATTTACCAGCAGCATCACTGTGAAGCCCAAATTATGGAATCCTCACTAAAATATCATTATCTAAGTCCATTAAGTTGTCTAATAAAGGGTATACTCTGATAACCAAATGGCCAAAGCAGTGTTCTACGTCCTGCATATGTGTAGACTAAAAGATTTCAAACACAGACACATTTCATAGCTTTAATTTTTAGAAGGACAGAGTACACATATGACACTGACTGTGATCAGATTGATTATACTGAGAGGTACATTTCCCTGTATGGTTTCAAATTAGAGTTGGTAAAAAGTACTTCTGTGAACTTTGAAGGCAGAAATAAGGCAGTGGTCATTATTCTCCAAAGGTCTTTTCCCAGCTCTATGCAGTGACAGATGTTCACAGAGATGCCTCTTCTGTGTTCAGTCATGCTTCCTACTCCTGGTCCTAATGGCCAGTTGAGGCAGTAGCTACTCAGAAGCAATAGCTTCTCATAGGTTTGTCCACCAACTCCCCATCTCTAGCTGGAAGGACATGGCTTCTCTAATTGATTGCTTGGTGATTCAATCTCTGATTCAATCCCTCTTCTGGAACTGTGTTTCCTACAATGGTGTAAGGCCTACTTTCCATAATAATTCCTGATTCAAAGACTCTCAGACTGATGGTTCTCCACCAATTAAAACTGGATTGATTCATGAAGAAATGATAAATGCTAATCATTAGTCAAATAGAAAGCAAGACATAAATTAATTATTCCCAGATACAGAATTCTCAGTAAAAACATTTCTGTCTTCTTAAGAAGTGTTATCCTATTGGGATAGTTAATATACCATACATGAGTTGGTATCTTAGTGCCTCAGATATTTTTGTAAATGGTCTACCTTGTCTTGTGTTGATGTTAAGAAACAGTGGCCTGAAATTGACAAGGCAAAGAATGACAGAACAATTTCTGCACCAAATCCCCAGACACATTTGATTTTGCACATAACACAGAAGACAAAATCTACTGATAAATCTTTCAATCGTGTTCCTTTATTTTCTTCTAAGTCATTATTGTAGAACCAAATATTATTGTTTCACTGAAAATAAATGAACCACAGGTTGTTTATGTAACAGTCTAAGGATAATACGTCAAAAACTATTATGATTCCCAGCAACCTGATGGAGGAAAATAATTTATTAATTATACTTTTAAAAAGATAAAAAAGTGTGGTAGATCATGTTTGAAATTTATATTCTGCCTCACTGAACTACATTATTTATATAAAAATGATCATACCATTTTTAATTTAATGTGTACATTAACTTTTATGAGCACATAGGGGTTACTATAAACTGCATTTCTTGTTAAATGTATCTGTATTTCACAGTTCTTTGTCTTTTTTTTTTTTTTTTTTTTTTTAAGAAGGAGTTTCACTCTTGTTACCCAGACTGGAGTGCAATGGCATCATCTGGGCTCACTGCAACCTCTGCCTCCCGGGTTCAAGTGATTCTCTCGCCTCAGCCTCCTGAGTAGCTGCAATTACAGGCATGCACCACCATGCCTGGCTAATTTTGTATTTTTAGTAGAGATGGGGTTTCTCTGTGTTGGCCAGGCTGGTCTTGAACTCCTGACCTCAGATGATCTGCCCGCCTTGGCCTCCCAAAGTGCTCAGATTACAGGCAGGAGCCACGGTGCCAAGACTAGTTATTTGTCTTATGTACTCTAAACACATCACTAAACATACAGCTGATAGAATTTTCATTTATTTTTTAAATAAACTTTTCATTTTAGAACTAAGTTTTAGATTTACATAAAAATTGACAAGATAGTATAGAGAATTGCCATATATTTCCTAGTCTTTTTCCATTTTTAATCTTATATTAATCTGCTATGATTAACTTATCAATATTGACACATTATTATTAACTGAAGTTTATAATTTTTTCAGATTTTCTGACTTTTAAGCCAAGTTCTATTCCTTAATCCCATTCAAAATTCTACATTCTATTTAATCACATGTCTCCTTTGGCTCTTCTTGGTTGCAATAGCTCCTCAGGTTTTCCTTGATTTAGATGACCTTGACAGTTTAGGGTAGTATTTGTCAGCATTTTGTAGAATATTGCTTAGTTGGGATTTGTGTGATACTTTCTCTCATAACTAGACTGGGGCTATGGGTTTTGCAAGAAAGACCACAGAGGTAAAGTGCCTCTGTCATCACATCAGGCCAAGGTGTCCTACTATCATTATGACTCATCACTGTTGATGTTACCTTGATCATCCGGCTGAGAAAATTGTCAGTTTTCTCTACTTTAAAGTTACTCTTTTTTTTTTTCTCTCTCTCTCTCTCTGTCTTTCCATTCTGCACTCTTTGGAACCAAATCGCTGTATTAGTTTGCTAGGGCTGACATAACAAAGTACCACAAGCTGAGTGGCTTAAACAACAGAAATGTATTGTCTCATAGTTCTGGAGGCTAGAAGGCCAAGATCAAGTGTTGACAGGGTTGGTTTCTTCTTAGGTCAGTGAGGAGACTCTGTTTCATGTCTTTCTCCTAGGTTCTGGTAGTTTGCTGGCAACGTTTGAAGTTCTTTGGTTTGTAGATGTGTCATCCCAATTTCTACCTTCAGGTTCACATGGTGTTTTCACTGTGTTTGTGTCTGTGTTCAAATTTCCCTTTTTTATAGAGACCAGTCATACCTGGCACCTGCCACCTGCCGTCTATTTACCCAATTCCACTACACATTTATAGCAATTTTCATTTACTTGTAATATACAGAATTATTAAAGTATAAATATGTATAAACCCATCATGAATATTTAAATATGCAAAAAGTCCAGAGTAATGGTTTACATTTCCCAAGAATAGCTGTACACTAAATTGAAGTATAATTTCTTCTTTGGATCATTGTTAATGAGGACAGTGTTATTAGGGAAGTGCAATTGACTTTCTGTTTAATAGAATGTGTTAAGATATGCATTAGGCCAATTAGAATAAATGATACAAACATCAACTTCATGTTTTCCTTAGAGTAGTAAATTATAAAATTTGCATATTATTTTGCTCTTTTTCCCTTCTTTCTCTGTGTGTGTGTGTGTGTGTGTGTGTGTATATATATCTGTATATATCTACAACTTAGGTATATAAATAACACATGTGCATATACATAGTATATGTCTATAATTTATGTATATAGAAAACATACATAAACATAACATACATATGCATATATATCTGCGTATATGTTATCTATATACATAAATTATAGATATGTACATATATACTCTACATACAGTTATAAATGCACAATAGAAACTTCATTATGAACATTTTTAAAATTATGAAGTAATTACTGAGTTAAGATTATATAAAATAGGTATAAAAATTAAGCTGAAAGATATTTTCAATATACTAAATATCTTTAATCATGAGAGGGAAAAGAAGCCCTTGATGCCAGATTTGTATTGGTAGGATTCCAACTATCTCAAACATATCAAAATGTAAAATTTTATTTATCATACTGCAGTATTATCAATAGCGCTTTTTCTTTTTCTTTTTTTGTTATATATTTGGTTAAAAGTGCAGAGTTTTGTTTGTTTCAAGACAAAGAAATAAATTGAACAAGTTTTGGAAATGTCCAAAAGAGTCAAGTAAAAACAAATGAAGTTAATACACAAAATGCATGTGTAAATTCTCTGCAATGGTCAGTGGTTGTATGCAAATTCAGAACTTTCTAAAAATCCCTGTGTATTAGGCACCTCTTATGTACCATGTCAGAGCCTCTCAGCCTCACCTGTCTTTTATCCCAGCTGCCACTGTGATGACCAGCTCAGCATGGGCTTGAACTGACTTTATGCCAGCATCACATGACAGTCCCAGGCCCTGAGGTAAAGCCACGTGCTCTCACCTCTGATCCTGTAACTTCCTCTGTTGATATTGCTTTGGGTCCTGAAGTCATATAGGAACATGACAGTTTATTGACTTGGAAAATGTAATTTCTAAGGTCATTTCTTTTTCTTCCACTGCTCTTTTCTTTGCAAGCCCTTACGTATCTCTATGTTTATTGTGTTATGGGGAAAGCATTGAACATCAAACAGCAGTCTATTGTGTGTGAGCCTCTGAATCTATCAGGGAGAGAATAGAGTAATTCATTACAGCACTAACAGAGTTAGTAATAACATTTTTAACCTTATTTATTTATCTGTTCAAGCTGCTATAACAAAATAGACTCGATATCTTATTATGAACCTGGAAACCATCATTCTCAGCAAACTGACACAAGAACAGAAAATCAAACACTGCATGTTCTCACTCATAGGTTGGTGTTGAACAATGAGAACACATGGACACAGGGAGGGGAGCATCACACACTGGGGTCTGTTGGGGGGAAACAGGGGAGGGACAGTGGGGGGTGGGGAGTTTGGGAGAGATAGCATAGGGAGAAATGCCAGATATAGGTGATGGGGAGGAAGGCAGCAAATCACACTGCCATGTATGTACCTATGCAACAATCTTGCATGTTCTTCACATGTACCCCAAATCCTAAAACGCAAAAAAAAAAGAATAAAGCTCTATGCCCTAAGTGCATACAGAAAAAAAAAAAAGAATAAAGCTCTATTTTCTCAATTAAAAAAAAAAATGTATTTCTCACAGTTCCAGAGCCTGGAAAGTCCAAGATCTAGGTGCCAGCAGATTCAGTGTCTAAAGAGGGCCCACTTTCTGGTTAATACATGGCCATATTCTCACTGTAACCTCACATATTGAAAGGGGCAAAGGAACTTTCAAGGTCTTTTCTAAATGAGCAATAATCTCATTCATGTGGACTCCACCCTCATGACTTAATCACCTCGCAAAGGCTCTACCTCAGGAGAAAGGCTGGTTATCCTTGATTGGTCAAAGAACAAGGGACTTAATTTTTAGTTTAGGCTCACTGATATATCCTAAAGCAAAAAATTGCAGATTGTGTTGAAATGCAAACTCAAGTTTATTGTTAGCTGGGCAGGTAGACCTGGAGGGAACAGCCTTTCCAAGGCATTCACTGCTGATGCTAGGTCAGATGTAGCCCATTCACTTGGTCTCATTTGTAACTAACTCCTTTTGAAATAAAGAACCTAAAGTACAATAAAAACAAAAATAATAAGGCTTGTCTCCTAGTAGTTCTTCTGACAACATCCTAAGACATCAGGGTATGGGAAGATTCTTAATACAAAATGGAGAAGAAAAGAAGAAAAAATGAGAATAACATTAAAACTTCCTCCCAAACCATCCAAAGTGAAATTTAGACTGTTAAACAAAGCTGCCTCCCTTCCAGTGGGAAACTTTATAACATTTTATTCATAGGAAATGCAATTAAAATGTTCATCTCTCCTGTTTCCTGAAACATTTAATTTGCATCTTAAGTTGTTACTGTCGTGCCCAAGATTTTCAAATCAAATATTAAAAATGAACTTGTCAACTCCAGCAGCTTTATGCTTGGAGCTAAACACTTCAAAAATTCTCTTTCATTTTGTAGTTTGTTAAGATGCAGTTATAACTGCATGTGTAGTGTCCTACATTGTTCGTAGGCAAATTTTATAATGAGTTTTAAATTAGCCTCTTTCTCTGTACTCACTCAATAATCCACCTCATTTTCTGCATGTTATTTTTACCTGCATGAGAAATTCATGACCTCAGAATTCTATATACGCCATTGTGTTGTTCGTATAATCCCGGAAGTCTAGTAGTCTAATAGTGCAAAAACTTGCTTTGTTTTTTTATGTTTTTGAACTACTTTAGATCTGCTTAATGAACAATGCAAAATATCAGGATTCAATTGCCTGTAAGTGCAGAAATTATGACTTTATTATCTTTAAAAACATTTTTAAGATTGAAATTCAAGATGGTTTTTCTTTAAAAATGTAGGTAACAAGAATGGATTGTAATATCCTCTGTATAAGTAAGAATTATTTTCACTTGCAAGTGGGGTAAAAATTCTTTTTACTAAATTCTTTGGAAGTCATGGCGTATGGCAGATTTCAGTCATGGCTAGACACTGGAGTTCCTTCACATTCTGTCCCTCTCATCATCAAGGCCTATACTAATATCTTTCAAACTTAAAATCTTAGTGGAAGAATAGTCTTAGTAATTGAAGGAAAGTTCACAAAAAAGCAAATTAGTGTAGCTTGGATCACATGGTCATCATTGAAACTAATTACTGTCACAAGAGCTCTTCAAAGCCCTGTTTGTCTCATTGGCTCCGTAGGACTGCATGAAATGTTTCTCCCGAGATAAGATTAGTTTGGTCGCCAGAGAAAGAAGAGGAAAGCAATGCTAAATAGACAAAAGCAACAGTAGTATATCTCTTCATTTCTGTTTCTCCTTACAGCTACCTTATATTATGCTTTCCTGGATTACAGGATTCATCCTGTTGCATTGTGATTATTTTTATGTTCCTTGCCCTTATGAAATCTAGAACATGCTGGAGACAAGATGACAACATCATTACTTTTAAAAATTATTGTAATTATTTCCTTTTCATGTTTTAATCCAGTATTTGGCACCTATTAGCTCAATAGATGATTAATAATTCTACTAATTAATTACATGTACAACGGTTGTATTCTCCTTGTCTCTGTTTTGACATTTTCTTATCTACCTTTCTCAAGATCTTTCTTCTTATATTTCCTTTTAATTTTTCTTCTCATTTCATCTAGTTCTCAATTCACTTTCCAAGGAAGTCAATGAGGAAAAATCATGCAAGTTTAATACTATTATGATTAATGTCATAATATTACAGTTAGTATGAATTTAATATTTAATATTAATGTAATAATTATTAATGCAAGTTTAATAATTTTATTTATAACAGAGATTTCCCTGTTTAGAAGAGGGTGATCTCTTGGGTCTATTTTTTTAAAAAAGCAAAAATATAACAATTTTGTTTTTTTTCATTCATGAAGCTAATTAAATATACCTAAAATACTATGCCTCATTCTTCATATTCATAAGAGCACTTTGGTTTCTTGTGGGCCTTATCCTTAATTTCCAGTACCTTTGAGATGATTAATTACCATTCTTAAAGTGGAACTAATTTGAATTATCTGGTGTTATAATACATCTTTTGTTGCAAACTTGTAGTGTATTTCTTATTTTTTTAGCTGTTTATTCCATAACTTGTTAGTCTAGAAGCTAGTCTTCTATTTAAACTCAATGAGATTCACTGTATTTCATTCAGTGACACTCTAGGTCTTGTCCCAAACTCTTACGGCCCTAGATTTGTCTCGAGGTTGTGGTACGGCTGCGATTACATTAGGTAAAGTGCCAGATTAGCAGACATATCACAGATCTTCACAGAGAAAAGTTAGTACAGCTTCCAATGCAGCCACTATTCTATACCAAACTCTCCTTGTGACTAGACAGTTCTTCCCTCCTTCTGGTATCATGCCACGTTTTATTGGAATCTTTCTAGTTACTTTTCTATAGAACATCCTCATAGAAATTACTCCCCAACTTATTTCTACTCATCCTTTGTCTTGGTGGTGGTAAAGTTCTCTTTCCTCAAAATAGCTTTCCCTAAACTCTAAAAAATAATTGGCTTATCCTCTTGTATACTGGGAAATCACCTTGTAACTTATTTACCTTTTTATCACTGGCCACCACTGAACATTTTAAAATTAATTTTTGTGTTCTCTACTCTATTGTAAATTCCATGAAAGCTAAGATAACCTAGCACATAGCACGCTTTTAATAAGCATTTGTTGACTAAGTGACCGACGGAGAACTCAAAACTAACCCAGTTTCTCACACTGGAAACGTTATTTAGGCAGGTATAGATTCTTAAGGCTAATAGAATTTAGGCTGCCTTAAACCATCAGTTTTGAATGAAATCTAAACAAAAAGAGACAAACCTAGGTCTATTTTTCCAAGACCTAGAACTTTGCTTGGTACAAAGTATTTGTTCAATAAATACTTTTTTGATTTAGTTAAGGAACCTTAAATACACAAGTTTTAAAATGTCTTAGCATTAGAGAAGCAGCTGCTGAGCCAGTGATGCCCTCTGGTGACAAAAGTCATCATTGCAGCACTTTTCTTAATTCAGGCAATTGGACTTCGACCTTCTCTTTCATGTCTAACATTTCATAGGAAAATATAAGTGGGGCCATCCCAAAGAGATACGCTTAAGAAACTCTAGAGCAATCTTAGCAGTATATGAATAATAAAACTTCTATATGTATGTGACTTTACAGTTTTCTAACGTCTTGGGGTAGAAAGATCAGTAATATGTAGACCGTATTCCCAACAGATAAATACAATACAGAGAAATATACACTAATGCAGACATCTACACACAATGTGAATAAATCAGTGGAAAGAAAGAAATCAAAGTATTTCCACATGATTGATGGCTAGGAAGGAAGACCAGGAAAGATTTTATAGAAGAGGTAATGTTTCTTAGGGTTTGGGGGAAAGAGGAGATGTTTTCCATTTAGACCAGAGGCTGGGAGGACATTCTGAGCAGAGACAAGAGGTTGAACAGCAGAGTGGTAAGAGTAATTCATTATTATTTTCAAATAACATTATGTTACCTAGTGTGTGGTACAAGAATTTTATAATAAAAAAAATTCCTAATTCCTCCCTCCCATCCCTTGTATCATTGATGTCATTTGTCTCACTAATACATAAGCTATAATCATTAAATACATCGTTGCCATTATGAACAAATTATTATCTATTATATCAATTGAGAATAAGAAAAATAAAAGTTTTTCTTATATTCACTTATTCCTTCCTTAATGCTCGTCTGTTTTTTATGGAGATCTGACTTTCTGACCTATATCACTTTTCTTCTCTCTAAAGAACTTTTAAGGCTAATCTACTATTAACAAATTCCTTTAATTTTGTTTGTTTGATAAAGACTTCATTTCTTCTTGACTTTCAAGGATAACTTGGCAGGTTAGTGAATTCTAGGTTGTCTTTCTTTCTTTCTTTCTTTCTTTTTTTCTTTCCTTCCTTCCTTCCTTCCTTCCTTCCTTCCTTCCTTCCTTCCTTCCTTTCTTTCTTTCTTTCTTTCTTTCTTTCTTTCTTTCTTTCTTTCTTTCTTTCTTTCCTTCTTTCTTTCTTTCTTTCCACTTTAAGTATTTCCCTCCACTCTCTTCTTGCTTTCATGATTTCTGACATGTCAGATGTAATTTTTATCTTGCTCCTCTATAGGTAAGTTGTTTTTCCCTCTGACTAATTTCAAGCTGTTTCTTGACTTTTTACTTTCAGGCTAGGTGCATTTTATTGGGTATTTATTCTCCCTGGTTTTCTCTGTGCTTCCTGGATCTGTGATTTGGTGTCTGACATTAATTTGGGGGAAATTCTCAGTTGTTATTATTTCAAATGTTTCTTCTGTTCATGATTCTTTTCTTTCTAGCATTCTCATGACACACGTGTTACATCTTTTGTCATTGACTCATAGTTATTATATATTCTGTTCCATTTTTCAGTCTTTTTTCTCTTCACATTTTGGTTTTATAATTTTCTATCGATATATCCTCATGTTCAGAGGTCTCCTAAAATATGGAAGAGCATTAAAGAATGAATAAGATAACAAAAATGTTTATTTTTCTTATTCTCAATTGACCTAACAGATAACAATTTGTTCAAAGTAATAATAGCAACTATGTATTTGATGATTATAGCTTAGGTACTAGTGAAATAAATGACATCAATGATACAAAGGATGGGAGGGAGGAATTAGGAATATTGTCTTATTATAAAATATTTGCACCACACACAAAGTAGAGTCTACTGCAGAACAAAATTAGGAATATTTTGTTATTATAAAATATCTGCACCACACACAAAGTAAAGGAGAGTCTCTTACAGAACCTGTCAAAGAATTCTTCATGCTGTTAAAATGTTCTTGAGTTCTAGAATTTCCTTTTGATTCTTTCTTAGCATTTCCATCTCTCTGTTTACCTGACCTATCTTTTCTTGCATGTTGTGTGCTTTGTCCATCAGACACCTTAGTATGTTAATCATTATCATTTTAAATTCCCAGTGTGATAATTCCAAGATCCCTGCCATGTCTGAAAGTGGTTCTGATGCCTTCCTTGTTTACACCGTGTTTTTTACCTTTTAGTATGACTTACAATTATTATTATTATTATTTTAGTATTAGGGCATTTTTTACTTTCCTTTTCTTCATCTTTTAATTTTAGGTTCACGGGGTACATGTGCAAGCTTGTTACATGGGTTAGCTGCATGTCACTGTGGTTTAGTGCACTAATGATTTCATCACTCGTGTTGTAAGCATAGCACTTGGTAGGTAGCTTTTTGACCCTTATTCTTCTCCCACTCTCCACACTCAATAGTCCCTGATGTCTATTGTTCTCCTCTTTCTGTCAATATGTACTCAATGTTTAGCTTCCACTTGTAAGTGACAACATGTGGTATTTGGTTTTCTGTTCCTGCTTTAATCTGCTTAGGATAATGGTCTGTAGCTGCATCCATGTTGCTGCAAAGAACATGATTTCATGCTGTTTTATGAGTATGCCTTGTAATTTCTTGTTGAAAGCTGGACATGATGTAGTGGGTAAAATGAACTCTAGTAAATAGTCCTTTAGGGATGGAAGAGTGTGGGGGTTTAGCTAACATTCTATAGGCTGAAGATTATGTCTCAGTCTTTTAGTGAGCTTCTGTCTCTGTACTGTGAACTTCACAGGTGTCTGTCAGTTTTATTCACCAAGACAGCATGGCTACAGGGTGATGGAGTCAAGTATTTTTTATCCCCCATATGAAAAGCTAGACAGGGTTGGGGTTGGGTATTTTTCTTTCCGAGGTATGATAGCCTCCTATAAAATCCCTTCAGATCAGGATCTGATAAAGCGGTTTCTCCTTGGGGAAGAGAAGGTTTGGTTTTGGCTGTGCCCCCACCCAAATCTCATCCTAAATTCCCACGTGTTGTGGGAGGGACTCAGTGGGAGGTAACTGAATCATGGGGGCAGGCCTTTCCCATGCTGTTCTCACAATATTGAATAAGTCTTATGAAATCTGATGGTCTAAAAAAAGGGGAGTTTCTCTGCACAAGCTCTCTTCCCTTGTGTGCTTCCATGTGAGATGTGCCTTTCACCTTCTGCCATGATTGTGAGGCCTCCTCAGACACGTGGATCTGTGAGTCCAATAAACCTCTTTCGTTTTTTTGTAAATTGTCCAGTCTAGGGTATATCTTTGTCAGCAGTGTGAACATGGACTAACACCATCCCCTATGACGGGACCCTGCTGGAGTATTTACTCCAGTCTTGCCCGTTCTAAGCTTCCAATTGGCCAATTATAGCTCAAGTTTTCCTACTCTAATACTGGTTCCTACTCAGGTTTCTGCTCCAGTAGCTTGTAAGTCTCTGTATTTGCCTTTCTGTCTCTCTTATTTGGGGGACAGTGATTTTCCCTGTGACCTCACTGTCTTATAAATTTAAGAAAAGTGGATGATTTTTCAGCTGTTTTACTTGTTTTGACAGAGTGGTGACCTGTAAGTTCCTTACACACCAGACTAAAAACTAAAAGTTGTGATTCCTTATTATTTAGTAAAACATATGACATCTTAGTTCATCAGCAACTTAAAATCCACAAACTCATTATGTTTTTCCGGAAAAGAACAACCCATCACAGCTAGTCATTTCTAATATCTGTTATGTTAATCAATCAAAATTCCGGTGTTTATAAAAGCTAAAAATAGACGAAGTTTATGAGTTGATGTCTTCTCTGGAGCATGCACTTTTGATTTTAGTTTCCAAATGAAAGCTTAACAAAACGGCTGTAGAATAGGGAAAAAAGTTACATCTTTCAGAACAAGTTAGCTTGGGTCACAAATGACAGGGACACAGACCACAGGCAGATTCTGTGATGACATCCTATCAGCTTAGAAACAGAAGGGATTCTGACACTTGTTTACTCACCATTGGAAATGGATTTTACTGATTTTTTTTATGAAAAAGAATGAATTTATTTAAGAATTATAACTATATACACTTTAATTGTAACCATTGAATATTTCAAATATATGAAACATTACAAAAAATAAAACAAAAAATACTATCTCCTGTATTTATCAAATGATAATGTTTTATTGCATTTGTTTGGTTCTCTCCCCTCTCTGTCTCTTTCTTTTAAAGAAAATAAACAGAGATAGAATGCAGTCACTCTATCCTCTCTCTCTAACTAGAAATATTTATGATTCTGCCACTAGTATGTGTTTTTTCCCCTTTTTAAATTGTTTATTACTTATGCCTGTATCTACAAACAATACAAATGTTACATATTTTTTAAAAAGTAAAATATTGCTTTTTTGGGTTCTAAGATTTGCATAAATGCTATCATTATATACTCATTTACAGGTAGTTTTTTCCTCTGATGATTATGCTTCTGAGACTTTACTATGTTGCTATACATAGCTCTAATTACTTCATATGATGAATTAGCTCATTGATTGTATGCCTGTGATTTATGAACTCCTATGTCATAAAATCAAATCCCCATGGGCAGCACTGAACACAGGCTTGGGAAGGACTAGAAACACTAGGAATATGCCATGAATATGCCATTCTCGGTAGACATTGCCACTCAGACGTATCTGCTGTTGCCATTTGAGAAAGTGGACCTGGTGGAATCAGGTCAAGTTATGTTCAAAGGAAAATGGAAGTACATATTTTGTGTGTTCCCTGAAATGTTTGCAACTATTTTAACTTAAAAACTAAGATAAAACACTCCATAGTTCAAATAAAACACTCATGTGTTCAGAATACAGCCAGTTAGGACCTCTTCCTTACGAAACTCTTTGGTTAAATCTATGTAATTCATTTTACATGGTGCATTTATTTATTGTCAATTGTTTCCTTCTGTTAGGATAAAAATGTTTCTGTTCTGAAATAAAACATAATCAAGGGGCTCTGTAAGTATTATCAGCATGTATTGAGCAGTTTTTTCCTTATACTTGTCTTTAAGACACTGGCATCTAGGGAAAATGATCCAAGAAGCAGAAATATTTTTAATAGTAGTCTCCATACATGGGCTATACATTGAAATTAGCTACTTAAATATATGAATTAATGGCCCTCATCTAAGGAATTCTGATTATAAGTAGCTCTGGGATCCAACCTGCCTCCCAGGTTCCCAGCTGCTGATTTTACACTGTGTCTGTGATGTTAAAAATAAACCAGCTTCATCAGTACTGCCTTCTTTATAAAGTCTAATGATAATGGTGAATAAAGTGATAACTATTTAACGCAAGCAGTCTTTTTATAACAAATGATATATTGCCACATGGATTGCCATCATAGTTTAGACTCCCACATAAGTTTTTATTAGAATGATAATAAATGAATGCTGTATGACTAAATAAATCTTTAAAAATAATTTTAAACACATTTTGAACAGATTTTTGCATGCCTGAAAATTTAGACTGTAGAATTTTCTGAGAATAATTTTTAAGAGGGTGAGAAAAAGCAATACAGAAAGTTCCAGAATTGGCGGGGGGCAACATATTGGATTTCACAAATCAGAGTATGTATGTTTCCACCTAGAATAATGTTTGATCCTTTGCTATATGTAGTTTACTTTAAAATACTTCATTAGAGACATCATGATGTATTCGTTAATTCTCTCTCGGGGGATAGGGTTAATTACCATAACAAGTAACATACTCTACAGGGGATCTAGATACCATTTGAAAGACCCTGCTCATACTTCAGAAATGACTACTACAGGGCTTCAGTCTTATCTATCTCTAATCAACATCAGCAGATATTTAACTAGGATAACTGATGTTGCAAAAAGAGCTCTACTGATACAATGAGTAGTGAACAAGATTTGTGACTTGACTAGAAATACTGCCGAGACACTGGTCATTACAGGCATACTAAGCCCTACAGTCTATGTTTCTGGAGGTTCCTGGGTTTTTACTCCCAAGGAGTCTGATACTCAGTCACTGATTTGAATGAATCTGGTTGTCTGTTACTTATAAGTAGATAGGCAGACTTCCATCTTTAGCACATTGTCACATTTGTGTCTGGGAAAGATTTCATGAGAAGCATGATCAAATCATTTCAAATGACAGACAGCTGGGCTGTTACTGAGCTTAGGGAACAGGTTGCATGACTTGCTTTAAATCATATAAACATTTGTATGTGTATGGAATTCACTCTAATGATTGCTTTGATACCTGATAGTAGGTGTCTAGAAGAGAGCCCTTAGTGCTCACTTGCCTGTGAAGATTGGCTACTACGATACTAAAATGAAGCCAGTACTTTTGAGGGGCCATATGGACTAAGATTATTTTACAACTTGGATCAGTTTCACCGGTTTCCTTGGAAGTCCCTTCCAAATTGATAACGTCGACTCTACCTTCTGCCTTGTAAGTATCATAGCAGGACTATCTATGAACGATAAAAATCATAAGATGTAAAGTTGTTTTGTTTAGTGGTAAGAGCACTACTGTGAAAATCAGAAGATGAAGTTCTGGCCCTAATTCTACCATTATTTGGTAGTTTTTATTAATATGTTAATTTATCCCCCTGGGCCTCTATTTTTCTATAAGATAAATTTCCTTCAGACTGCTAAAATCTTTGAGCCTATATGAAACACAGATTCTTATGTCTCTGGAAGGAAGCATAGCTTAAGATACATTCTTTGAGATCTATGGGATTTAGAGCCAGCTAAATGCTCTGTGAAGTGGGCAAGGAACTCAATTTTTCAAAGATTCAAGTTCTTCTTTCAGAAACAGAGGCAATAGTACCTAGTTTATGAGATAATTGTGAGTATGAAATGATTAAGAAAATTCAAAGAAAATATTTCTAAACTGTAAGGAATTACATAAACCTCCTGGTTCACCCCACCCAGCCTGGAAATCTTCTGTTTCAGAAAGATAAATACAGTATCTCTTTACAGATACCAGCTCAGATATCATCAGTCTATTTCTTGGACAGGAAGCACCACCCAATTCTTTCAAACTGAAAAGACAAATACTTCAATTGAATATAAACAATTTTATTCCACAACTGCTTAGAGGTCACATGTATGAAACACTTTCCTTACAAACCATAATCAGTTGGAACCAATTGTATTTAGGGACAACTTTCTCATTCAGTTTTCCTTCCTTTTTTTTTTTTTTTGTTCTATCTCATTCTGCTCTTGATGAAGATGATACAGGAAAAAGTAGAGGAATACTCTGAAAAGTTGAGATAAGGAGAAAAATGTTACCCATTTAATAATTCATGAATAACAAATAAGTAGGTCCTCTATGTTACTTTCTATGTAACATGTTTCTTCTATTTTTAAATCAATTATTTGTTTAAATGTGATTTTGTTCTCATCATATTTTAACAAGTTTCTGTCCAGTGTGATTTAATTAAGAGATGACATTATTTCTTTAAAAAAGTTAATTGAGATAAATGTTTTCAGAACACAGATGACTTTTCCATGGGACTTTATTAAAAAGAAGTCACCCTGTTTTGTTGCCAAGGACACTAAAAATTGCTGGCTGAATGGTTAGTCATTTCTTTTCTAATGAAAGGAGACAGGATGGAGATTTCCCAGAAAACGAATCAGTATAAATGGGGATAGTGGTTTGTAACATCTTTCTGCTGAACTGTTTACAACATGACAGAGACCAAAGAAGATTACAGAGCAAAATGAATTGACATAAAATGTGTTAAAAGAATGTCATATTTTGTCTTTAACATAAGTGAATGTGCTGTGAAAATAGCCCATGCCAGCCAAGAGACTGAACATCAATCTCTAGCATTGGATTCTCCTTGGGCTGTTATAGACACTATGGCAAAGTATCTCCCCTTTATTCTTTCAAATTAATATGACTTTTAAAATTGATTAATAGTCACTGTGCATTTTTCTTCATCTGAAGTTCAGAATTTAGTCTGTTATAAAGAATAACTAGCAGCTTTGATGTATTAAGAGATGATAGAGCTCTTGGGACTTAAAAGTAAAATTCTCTTTGGATGTAACCTATCATTTCAGGGAAAGAAAACTGTCTTTGGAAGCTGTATTCATTGGGACTACCATCCAAGAACTATCATGTGTGCTATGTCACCAGTCTTTGATAGTTCAAATACAGGGAGCATGGGCCAAGTTCGAAGGGAGGTCAATGTGTGAAGGAAAATGGATCTCAACGATGTGGTAGCCTAAGTGAAGTACAAAGAAGAAAACAACCTTCAAATACATCTCCTGCCATTTCAGTGAAAAGGCTTTCAATCATGTACTTTATTATTTTTAAATTTCAAAAATAGTTCCTGTTCAATATTAAACAACATATAGAAGCATCTTTTTTTTTTTATTTTTTTTAGAGACAGAGTGTCTCTCTGTCACCAGGCTGGAGTGCAGTGGCATGATCTCAGTTCACTGAAATCTCTGCCTCCCAGGTTCAGGTGATTCTCCTGCCTCAGCCTCCCAAGAAGCTGGAATTACAGGTGCCTGCCACCATGCCTGGCTAATGTTTTTTGTATTTTTTGCAGAGACAGAGTTTCATCATGTTGGCCAGGATGGTCTTGATCTCCTGATCTCATGATCTGTCCAACTCGGCCTCGCAAAATGCTGGGATTACAGGCATGAACCACCGCGCCCAGCGGTGATCATCTTTTAATATGTCAGTTTGGCTTTTCATTACTCATAAAATAGGAATCTAGGTATTGCTCTGAAGCTATTTTATACAAACAAAGTTATAATCGATTGAGTTTACATAAAATAGAGTTTTCTAGACAATATGAGTGGACCCAATTCAATCGGTTGAAAGCTCTTTAAAAGCAGCACTGAGGCTTCTCTGAAGGAGAAATTCCACATATGGACACCAACTTCAGGATATGCCCAAGAATTCCAGCTGGCCCTTTCTCACCAACTATACTATGGTTTTTGGACTTGCCTAGCCAGCCCCAAAAATCTCAAAAGCCAATTCTGTACAATAAATCTTTTCTTATATAACTTCCACTGGTTCTGCTTCTTTGGTTGAACTCTGACTGACACAAATTTTGGTAGAATTAGAGGAACAGAAGCTGAAGGATAGGTGTTATGAATTGACTCTGGGTTTTTTGGAATTGGGTAGACCAAATCTGATTAGATTTAAAAGCTAAACTTATGGCTCTATTTCCAGTAGCAAAGAGAGCACTGGTAGTTCATGGCATGATGTGACAATAGAGATAAGCAAAGTATTGATTGCTATTGGATACTCCTAGTCAGTATCTATAGCAGGCAATGTTCTGGGTGACTATGTATTTGCTACCTTACAACATTTTAGTGGAACTAAGTAATACAATGGAATTGGCTGATTACTTCTAACTGTGCTGGAAAAAATGAAGAAATAAACTGATGAACTCAGGACTTGAAATCCCCATGTCAAGTTCTGCACAAACTACTTGAAATTTTCTATATAGTCCCTGAAAGAAATCAAGTTCTGCCAAGTCTTCTATGCCAGAAAAACAATACCTACATCCCTGAGGAGGTTAGCCCTACTTTACCTAAGGAAACCAGTGGGCGCCCCTCAGTTAGCTGTCTCACAAAACACAGCTGAGTCTCCTTAGGATCTGCTTATCTCGGTGAGATATCTCCAGAGCGCACACATGACAGATTTATACCAATTCAAAAGGCTGACCATTGTACAGTAGAGCATTGTTTCCCTTTTTTCCTAGAGCTCTGAAGAGCCATAAAACTTAGAATCCAAACTTCCCTAACATGACCACTGCAATGCGAAACTATCTTTAGTGAAGGACTGCCACTTAACAAGTTAGACACAGGCGCTGCATGTATAATGTGAGAAAAATGGAAAGTGGGAGTCTTTTCTGGAGGTGGTTGAGGCTTAGATAAGGATGAACAAATACAGACAAGGGAAGAAAGTTAGGGACTATGTTAACTTCTCTTCCTGGGTCCACAAGAGCAAGGTTTCAAATGCAAGAACTTTCCAGTGCCATGCCCCCATCCACCACTACATCTGGAAACCTAGAGTTCTTTGTCTAACTTTCCCATGCTTGGGCTAGGTAAAATTTCAGGTGTGCTCCTTTGTTTAAAAAGACCACCAAAAGCCCTGGAAGGAGGAGTCTGCTGTGGGCCGGACAGCCAATCCAGCATCAGAGTCGAAGATCAATCACTCCAGAGGAAGTTTGGAAGAACTCTCACTGGACGAGAACTTGAATGGGGCATGAGTAACTCCGGCGTTAAAATGCCCTTACCTATATAGACTTCATCTCTGAATTCCCTCCCATGGCAACGTGGGAGCTGTCTCTCCCTCTCTCCCTATAGGGATTTCCCTCTCTGGTATCCCCCCCGCACAACAGTGGGAGCTCTCTCTACTTCTCTCTCTCTCTCTCTCTCTCTCTCTCTCTGCCTAATAAGTTCCTTTCTGAAAAACTCTCGGGATCTGATACTTACTCAGACCAGCTCACCATGCCATTAGGACCCCCTCCCCATTCTTGGGTGAGTGAGGCCCAAGGACCTGGGAAAACACATCCCATCAGGGAACAATGAGTATCTTTGGGACACCCCCACAGCGCTGCTCCTGTCACTCGTTTACAAAAGTACCATAACCAGATAAAACTTTATGCTTTAAAATGAGCAGAACTGTTCCATTTCTCTAGGGGCAGAGGTTTCAGATTGTAAAAGTCTGCAGTTTTACTAACCTCCCTCTTTAAAATGTTTTTTTTTTTCTTTTTAGATATGCAAATCAGAAACCTCTGATTGATTGCTAAGAATTACAGAACAAGTACCTGTAGGAAAAAAGGTGACTCTAAAGTGTGAAACTCAACCTTCTGGTTTCCTATATTCTCCCAGATCTTGCTTTTAAATTCTTCTTAAATTCTAAAGAAATTCTTCCTTGCCTTGGTATATCTCCAGTGCATTAAAACAACCTTTTAAAAATATCTTGTTTAGCTTTTTTTGTTGTTCTTAGTGGGAGGATATGTCCTAATTACCTACTGTGCCATTAGCCAAAGCCAAATTCCTGTTACATTTATTTTTAAGTGTAATTTGTGAATTTGGAGCATAACATTGAATTTTCTATTTATAGTACTGATGCAAAATTTTCATTAAAATAAATTTAGTGAGTAAAATCTGAGTCAATTTAAATAAAGATATTAAGTAAATATTATGTCTACAAGTTAGGCAAAAATAGCAAAAGGTATTATTCTATAATGGCATATTATAGAATATGCCACTGACTTAAGTCTGGAAAGCACAAAAATGGAATATTGATATTAAATGATGAGTAGGGTGACTTCCAAGGCTTTGGTGCTCAGAGGTGTGCATTTCCCCTAACAGTAGGTCACCTTCATTGGTTCAATCTCTAATCATAGACTGAGTTTCCACAAGAACTGAGTTCCTGCTTTGTTCCGGTGCTCAAGCCCCTTTGTGGTTCTCTGGTTCCCCAGTTTTGCTCTTTTACACTTTGAGAAAACATTTATTTAGAATGCACTATGTGGATTCAACATTATTAAATGTTGGTGATGCAGTGCTTGACTTTGAGATGCATATAGCTCTTTTGATGAGATAGAGAAATGAGCAAATTGTATTACTTACAAACACAAATAGCACAGTGTACGTGTGATTAACTTTGTCTTAGGGGTGAGAAGCTAGGGATTGATAAATAATAATCTGACAAGTTTGGCAGAAAGAAGGAGGAGAAAGTCTAATAATAGTTAAAGGAGGGAATTCTTGGAAGAGAAAACAGCTTGAGTAAATGTAAAGAGGCATAAAGCATCACGGTTTGGTTGGGTAACTGAAAGGAATCAATTACTACTGATATAATAATTGAAAGGAATAACAGATTAATCTGGCTAGAGAGAGAAACAGGAGAAAGATTATCAAGGTGAACAAAGAGCTCTGACTATGCTCTGCAGTCAACAGAGAACCCCTGATGGGGTTTAAGCAGAGCAATGACATCATCACATTTGTAGTATCCAGGGACATGTTGGGGAACAAGAAAAGATGATTTGGGCATCAGAATGAGGATTAGAGCCTTACGAAAAATGGGATCATCGTACAATAAAGTGTGTCAGGAGGTTTATAAAACGTTATTTTCACTGAAGTTACCTCTTTGATTACAGTTGCAACTCTTAATAATTTTAAGATTTCCAAAAACTAATTTTTGCTAAATGTCATATTGATGACAGCACAGACCATGACTCTAATATGCTGGAAACCATTTTATTTCAACCCTTGTATAATCATTATAAACTAACTGAGAAACAGGGATCAGAAAAGAGATAAGTAAAATAATGTTTTGCAATGATAAAAGTTTTATTTGTCTTTACTCAATTGTCAATCCTCATGACTCATATTTAAAATTAATTATTCAGCCAGGCATGGTGGCTCACGCCTGTAATCCCAGCACTTTGGGAGGCCAAGGCAGGCGGATCACCTGAGGTTGGGAGTTCGAGACCAGCCTGACCAACATGGAAAAACTCTGTCTCTACTAAAAATACAAAAATTAGCCGGGTGTGGTGGCACATGCCTGTAATCCCAGCTACTCAGGAGGCTGAGGCAGGAGAATCGCAGGAACCTGGGAGGCAGAGGTTGCAGTGAGCCACGATTGCACCATTGCACTCTAGCCTGGGCAACAAGAGCAAAACTCCACCTCAAAAAGAAAAACAAAAAACACAGAAAAACCTCATTATTCTTAATTTTGATAAAATGAGAAATTTAAAAAGAATTTCTTAGAAGATATGCACTCTGAATTCTCAATGTCAAATACCTAGGCCTCCTTCTTTACTTCATGAATAAAATCTAAATAAATATAATTAATTCTGATAGAATTTTAGCTTAAAATTGTTCTTGCTTTTGTTTTGTTTGTTTTAATTTTATGGTTCTTATTTTTATCAATATTTTGGAGGATATGTTATAAGACAAGGAATTAGATTTCTGTATTGCTTGCTACAATTAGGATTTTATGAAATGTATATTTTAAACATATGTAGTAAACATTTACTTAGAGTGAGAAGTTCTGAATTATTCACATGCCTTTTCCATAAGAAAACAAACACAAAACAACTAAATTTACTAGATGAACATTATTTCTATATTCAAAAGGTAGAAAGTCCACTTAAATCAAGTTAATTTTTGGAATCATATCGAAATGGGGAGACAAAGACTCTACCGACTAGTAGCAGGCTGCCACTGCACAGGGTGCATATCTGTCATGCAGCATTGGCATATTAATATGAAAACTCTTCAAACCAATTTTTGCTAAATGTCTTATTAATGGCAGCATAGACTATGGCCCTAATATGCTGGAAACCATTTTATTTCAACCTTTGGATAATAATTATAAATTAACTGAGAAACAGGTATCAAAAAAGAGAAAAGTAAAATATTTTTTATATTACTGCAATGATAAAAGTTTTATTCCTCTTTACTCAATTGTCAATCCTCATGACTCATATTTATAACTATTCATAATTTTGATAAAATGAGAAGTTTAAAAAGAATCTCTTATAAGATATGCACTCTGAATTTTCAGGGTCAAATACCTAGACCTCCTTCTTTTCTTCATCAATAAAATCTGAATAAATAATTGTGATAAAATTTTAGCTCAAAATTGTTCTTACTTCTGTTTCTTTTAATTACAATGGGCCACCAAAAGGTACATGAAAGTATTAGTTTAGTAAAAAAAAACCTAACCTTATTTTATTATTAGAATTAGTACCAAATAATTTTATTAATTTAAATGCATTATTGATAATTTGGATCTTGAAGATTAAAAACAAACCCAACAAAGTATTTATATTTTATAAAAAATATCAAAGCAATATCTAATGAAAACATGGGCAAATATATTGAGATTAGCAAGTGTTTTACAAATGTGAATTGGAACCTGAAATTTTGATTTTAGTACAATCATGCATTATTTTTTTAATGACTTCAAAGGATGATCACCCACATAGATAACTAGAACATTAAGTATTGACTGTTACGGAAAAGACAGTATTTCTTCTTGTTACCATGCATCAATTTCTAGGGCTTTGAAAAAGTTTGTTTTTAAACATTTTATTTGGTTTTACAGCTATCTTTTTGAGGGTGAAATGTGCAAATCTTCTCACTCAAACAAAATAGAGGTTCTGCTTCAGTTTTCTTAAAGTCCGGAAGCACAGTTAACCGTTTTCTATTGTAGAATACCTCTGCTAGTAGTGGATGCTGGGTAAAACTGGGCCAGTTAGGGGACATTTGCCAGATCAGAGAAGAAAGTTTTTGGACTTAACTTGGATAGCAAAATGGAGTAGGTCTGAATTTGAGTGATATTTCAGAAGTACAATCAACGGAACGTGGTTACTGGATGGTGAGTATGAAGAAGAATGAATGTGCCTTTAGATTTCTCCCTTATGTAACTGCACAAATCATAATTTTATTAGTTCAAAAAATATGTATTTGTCTTCTGTTTTGTGCCAGGAACTACGATAAGCATTAGAGATACAATAAGAAACAAAATAATGCTTGTTTGTATCTTTAGCTTGCATCTATCAATGGTGACATCAAATAAATCTGAGTGGCTAAAAAATTCACAGTTATCTTGTTTGAATGATTAACTGAATGGCTTTCATCAGAAATCTTCATAAATCTTAAGGTAGCAGGTGTGATAGTAAGCAAATAGAATGAAATTTTGAAAGAGTAATAAGTGCTCATTTCCACACGGGGGCACTTGTAAACTCAGAAACAGTTTTCTGCACTTGCTCAAATATTAATTTGTTATTTGGGAATGGAATGATTGTGGATGTCTGTATTAATCTCCAGTATTAAAAAAAATTTTTTTTTTGGAGAAAGACAAATAACCAACACATTTTTTTTCTTATTGTTGGGGGCAGAAATGTTACCTTTTGAAAACACATAGTCTCTCCCTCTCTATTTTTCTTCTTCTGGCTCAAAAAGTATTGTACAAAGAAGGAATTTGGCTTCTGTTCAGTTTCTTTTTTTCTCTTCCATTTATTCTTCAATTACTTAGAAAATCAAGAAGGGCAACTAAGAGCTAATATTCATATAAGTGCTTGAATTTCCCTCGTGATCTAAAATGTTTTAGGTAGTAGATATTACTACCTAAAAATGTGAGAAATTTGAGTGTTTTTTTGGCAAATACAAAGAATTCTCTAACTCTGAATTTCAACTTAGATGAAAAGTACACTATCCCTAAACTGGCAAAATCATGAGCTGTATCTATAAAAAGAAACCTGTCATTAAATAGTTGCTTTCATTAAATGTATTTATGTATTCATTTCTAGCCATCATATGGAGAAAAAAAAATTATCACTTACCATACCAACACAAAAAAATCTTCATGATCATCTGTCAGTTCTAGAGGGAGACTATGTCTTAGTCATTATTTCCTTATGTCTCTGCTTCAGTAAATATCAGTGATATTAAATTTTTACAGAATAATTGATGTATAATTACTTGCAGAAATACCTACTATGATTTGTACATCTTAGTAACCTGTTCTGTCCTGTAGCTAATCTTTTAAATGTAAACTATATACCTTTTATTTTTTCTAAGATATAGTCCCACCTCATCCCTCCCTGCTCTTCAATTTGGAGGTAGGAAAACAGAAGAAATGAGAGAGTTTTTATCTTAATTAAGTATCATGCAAGTATTTCTTCAGAGTGTTGAGCGAATTACAAAAGTTGTGGAAACATATTCACCCTGAACAAAACGAAAAAATTAATCAATTAAATACTGACTCAAAAACTTGGGGATTCCATTATTTTTCTATTACTTATTATAAATTAGTAAGACAACTTCTTAAACAAACGTACCTATTCTAATATATCCAGATGCTTTTTTTTCATTGGAACAGTCTTCTATATATTTATTCTAGCAATGCTAATACCATCCAAAGCATACATAACTTAAAGTTTATTAAAGTTTATTAAAAACTACAGAAAATTCTTTTGGAAATTTTGACAAGGAAGATCTTTGAGAATAAATTTAATTTTTAAAAGGCATCATATTCCTTCAGAGCCAAATATGGCAAACAAAATTTATGAATTCTTTCATCTCTTATTAATTGTAACATTTTTTCTCTTCCCAGATTATTACCCTGATTCATTAGAAATTCCCTGTAGTTCACGAAAACATTTTAAATACATTCAAATGCATCGAGTATTCTTTAGATTTTATAGACTTTAGAAATCACTCTTGGAGACTGTTGATTGACTTGTCTGAATCTGGACTGGTAGCCTCAATGCTGGAAGTACAATTTCAATATGGGATGCCACATTTATCACCATCCTGAAAGTTTTCTTCACTTCTCTCATGTGTTCCACTTACTTGATTTCCTCCTTTGTTTTTGTGTTTTACTCAAACAAAGCTTCTATGAAAAGGTACATGGGAGGTTACCTTTTCTAGACTTGCACGTCTGAGAAACTCCTTCATTTTTTCCTAAGATGCTTAGGGTCTCCCTGTAGCTTCTGTTTGTTTCCCTTTGCATCTGATATTTTTCAGTCGCTCTCTTTTCTTTTTTTTTGAAAGAAAGAAAAAGAGAAGAAAGAAAGTGAGAGTGAAAAAAAGAAAAAAAAGAATGTAAGAGAGAAAGAAAGAGGAAGAGAAAGAGGGAGAGAGAACGGGATTCTTGTTTTATTGCCCAGGCTAGAATGCAGTCTAAAACTGGGTATTAAAAACCTCTTTTATGCCAATAATTGTTTGTTTATTTTTTGAGACAGAGTCTCACTCTGTGGCCCAGGCTGGAGTGCAATGGTGTGATCTTGGCTCACTGCAACCTCCACCTCCTGGTTTCAAATGATTCTCATGCCTTAGTCTCTCAAGTAACTGGGACTACAGGTGTGCACCACCACATCTGTCTATTTTTTATTTTTTTTTTTTGTATTTTTGGTGGAGATGGGATTTCACCATGTTGACTAGGCTGATCTTGAACTCCTGGCATTAAGTGATTCACCTGGCTCGGCCTCCCAAAGTACTGGGATTACAGGCATAAGCCATAATGCCTGGCTTTGAATAACATTGTTTTATGTTATGGAATATAATGCTGAATCAATGAGGTTTGGCTGCAAAGAGCAGAAACTACTAGCTTATTTAGTCTTATTTTCGGAAAAAGGAGAAACCACTTGTGCCATATATCCCATTTGAACATAGTTGCTATTCTTTCTTCAACAGTAATAATTCTTTGCAAGTTAGATTGTATAGACTTTAGAATATTTCCTATAGTTATATACCCCTCCTCCCCCCATAAAAGTTTATGTTGTTCTGGAATCTATATGGTGTCATGTAATTACTTATTATTCATGGAACATTTTTATTTATTGGATAAGAAGAGGAGCTATCATTTACTGAGCATATGCTTTATCAGGCACTGTGTTAGGTCAACCTCTAACGCATCCTTCAGCTTTAGAAAGTATTAACCAATCACACCACTTAGATTTTCATGGCATTTTAAAATTTACAAAGGACATTCACAAACATTATCTTATTTAATACTCATAAGAATCCTGTAATAAACAATACTATCCTAATTTACCTAAGAGGCAACCGAGGTTTAGATAAATTGCTCAAGCTCATACATCAAGCAAATAATAGAGCCAGAGTCCAGATAGCTCTCTGTGTCTCAAGGCCCACATAATGCTTTAGCTATAACATCATACGTACAGAACTTAAGGAAACATTTTCATTATTTGATATCACTCTGCTAGAGTTCCTTCTTCCCTTTTTCTCTGAGCAAGAATGGCTCAATTCTAGGCAAAGCCAGCACTTACTCCCATTATGTTGCTTTTCCGATTGGCTATCTACAAAATGTAGTCATCATCTTAAACAGAGATAGAAGCTTTGCCTCGCAAAGTAAGCTCTCTGATTAATATAAGTTATCAATTTATGGCAGTATAGCACAATTTTCCTATTTTCTTTTGCTGTATGTTATTGGCTTCCAGAAATTATGGCTCTAACCATTTAAATGTTTATAAAAAGGGGTATTATAAAATATTGATAGCAAACATATACGAGATATGTAGGATAAGAAAGGTCTCTTTTACCAACATCTCACCTGCAGTAAGCTTGTAAGACCAAAAGTGGTGGTAAGAAACACCCCTAGGCACACCAGGCACTGTAGTAAAAGGGTTGTCTTTTGTATAATCTTGTCATTGAGAAAATCTGAAGGTACCATCCTGTCAAAAAAAAAAAAAAAAAAAAGCAAAGGAAGTAAAAAATAGGAGATCCTGGTATGCAAATATTAATAGAACAACAAGTCTATTTTCTGTCATACAGAAAAATAGATTATAATGATGAATAAATTAAGAATGATGTAAAAGAAAAAAAATGAAAAGGAATAAAAATGATTATTGCTAGAAATAGATGAAGTTCCAAAGCAAGTTCCTTAAATAGAATCAGTGAGCATTAAAAAGGAAGGTGAGGTTACAGAATTGTAAATCATTGGTTATGATATCATTTAGCCTTGACTTCCAAGAGTTTATGATGTGCATGTGTTGAGAAGTTAGAACTAGCATTAAAATTGTTTTAGATCATTAAATATTTTAAAAAGTAAAAAAAAAAACATTGAAATCCTTTAAAATATAATGTGTGATCTATTAGATTGATGATCTTAAATATTTCTCCTATAAGTCTTAATCATTCTATTCTTTGTCCCACAGAAGCATATGCTATTAAATATATCCAATAGTTTATTCATTTGAAGACATACATATTCTTAGCTCTGAATAAGTAACATTTGAAGACTGCATAAACTTGTAGGAGCACAAAAAACAAATCTGTTTGTACTCTTATGTTTGAGGACAAAAATATAGGTAAGCAAAATGTATAGGCGAAAAAAGTACAGCCAAAACAAATATCATCAACTGTTTGATCACTCAGAACAACTCCATAATTTAATAAATTATTTAATAAATAAGTAATAGCCATTTCAGTTCAGTATGTAATAGGGCATTGAATGGATTTTTTTTCTGTTATCACAGAATTTTATCTAAGGTTCAATGCCAAAAATTAATTGCTGCATTCTAGTGAGAGTCACCTCAAAACAAAACTGGGGTGAGACCTTTAACATTTTCTAAGAGGCTATAAAACCAGCTGTGGGACCACCAACTAGGGAGAGGTACACAGTGCTCAGTTCTCCAGGGAGTGCAGTGTTTGTATTGAGAGAATTTTCTTTTTTTGCAGGTGCCTTTCTTTACCAAAGCCATGGAATTAGTATGGGAAGGATAATTTTAAGTACATCATTGCTAAAGATGTATGGTGCTATCCCAATTTAAAATATTAAATATGGACCAGGCACAGTGGCTCATGCCTGTAATTCCAACACTTTGGAAGGCCAAGGCAGGATAATTGCTCAGGATCAGGAGTTCAGGACCAGCCTCAGCAGCATAATGAGACCCCTGTCTACAAAAAAACAAATTTTTTATATTAACTGGGTGTGGTGGATTGAGACTGCAGTCCCAGCTACTTGAGAGGCTGAAGCAGGAGTATTGCCTGACCACAGGAGTTCAAGGCTTCAGAAAGCTATCGTCATGCCATCACATTCTAGACAGCCTGGACAACAGTGCAAGATCCTGTCTCTAAAAAAATAATAAAGGAATAAATATGGTTGATTTAATTTGTACATTTATCTTGACTCCTTACAGAAGCCTGCTTAAACGACAGTTAACATTTAATATGAATTTTTTGAAAATGATATCCCAAGAACAAAGAACATGAGAAAAAAATTATTGTAAAAATAGAAACATGAAAAAAAATCATAACTTAAAAATCAGGATAATGTTGACTGATCTACCAATCCCAAGAAACTTGAATCCTAAATGACTATGGCAAAAGCCAATAAGCGACACAAGTTGCACTGAAGATCCCTGAAAATTCTTCAGTAATAGGTGGTATCAGGTGCTTTTGGACGTGAGGGAAAATGTGATTTTAAAACTAGAAGATTGTCTTTAAAGCTAATAATTCAATTTTAAAATGGCCTAAAAACTTGAATAGACATTTCTACAAGAAGACATACAAATGGCCAAAGGTATATTTTTTAAATGTTCAACATCAGTAGTCATCAAAGAAATGAGGCCGGGCATGGTGGCTAATGCCTATAACCCCAGCCCTTTGGGAGGCCGAGGCAAGTGTATCACCTGAGGTCAGGAGTTTGAGACCAGACTGACCAATGTGGAGAAACTCAGTCTCTACTAAAAATACAAAAATTAGCTGGGCATGGTGGTGTGTGCCTATAATCCCAGCTACTAGAGAGGCTGGGGCAGAAGAACCACTTGAACATAGTAGATGGAGGTTGTGGTGAGCCTAGATCGCACCGCTGCACTCCAGCCTGGGTGACAGTGAGACTCCGTCTCAAAAAATAAAATAAAATAAAAACCATGAGATATATCCTTTCACATCTCATTAAGGTTTCCAATCTGTCAGAATGGCATTATGAAAAACAAAATTAAGGAACAATTGTTGGAGAAAATGTGAAGAAATAAGGATCCTTGCACACCATTAGCGAGATTGCAAAATAGTGTAGGCACTATGGAAAACAGTGGAGAAGATCCTCAAAAATTTGTAAATAGGCTTATCATATCATCTAGAAGTCTCACTTCTGGATATTTATTTCAAAGAATTAAAATAAGAATATTGAAGAGATATTAGCACTCCTATGTGCTGATATGGGAGAGAGAGAATACCACGAATCTGAATGGCTTTGGAAGCATCAAGAGCTTGATAACAAGAAAAAAAAATAGAGCAGTGACCTCAAGATTCTGATCAAAAATGATTTTCAATTTAGAATTCAACACTTAGCCAAAATTAATTCCAGATAAGGGTAAATATGTTTCTAGATAGACGAAGGCCTCAGAATTCACCTTAGGTGCTTGCCTTCTCAGTAGTGAACCCTGGTAACAAATAATCGGGCACAAGGAAAAGGTGGCAAGAATCCCCAGGAAGAAGATCAGTGGAGGTCTCAAAAGGAAAAGTTTCAGGGACCTGGGAGGAACTGGTCCAGATTGAAGTAGATCAGAATTTTAGGGAAGCATTTTCTCCAGAAGTAGAAAAACCAGAACATCTATTGAGTCTGAATGTATTGAGAAAGGATTTGTATTACTTGGCAAAAATCTTGGATGGAATTATAACACACAGATAGAAAATCAGGAAAATAAACAGGAAAGGTAAATATTATTCCAGGATGATGAAGAAAGAAAACAATCATAGATGAATGGTATTTTCATGTTCATAAAAATATAAATTCTTAACACTGATCAAATGAAAATTTTAATGTAACTCTTGAAGAATGGGAGGGAGGGAGGAAAGTTTGTGTATGGTGGACGAAGATGTAGCTAAAGTATATTTAAGTTTTTCATTTGGGGAAGTCAGCAGATTCAGAAAGATTAAGAAGTAGCCATATGAGCATGCCACTTAGAGGTTTAGAATTGACCACCAAAAGAGGGAGATAAATAAATTAAATTTGGTTGCCTCTTGTAAGCAGTTAATGGTGAAGGGTACTGATGGAAAGAGGTTGCTGTGTATTTTTGTAAAGAACTTTGTGGAACATTCGTACTAACTAAGCATGTACACATTAGTGGAAAGCAAACTCAAAAATTAAAAAAGATGAGCACTGCCTACATGAAGGAGAAAGTGGCATTTTATTCCCTGCTCAGATGTCTGCCCAGGCTGCAGAACTGCTAGGCTGTACAT
The DNA here is from genome assembly GCA_963573385.1 of Cacajao melanocephalus. Classification (NCBI taxonomy): domain Eukaryota; kingdom Metazoa; phylum Chordata; class Mammalia; order Primates; family Pitheciidae; genus Cacajao; species Cacajao melanocephalus. Next base: position 54,571 of record CAUYLG010044154.1, on the reverse strand, counting down.
TTACCTGAGATAGGAAAGAAACACAAGGCTAAAAGAACACTAGGCAGCAAAGTGGAGCAGCCAGCAGCATTGGGCTTGGCAAGGATACAAGGGATATCTAGTATGTTAGTTTTCTATAGCTGTCATAACAAATTGCCATGACAACTCAGATTTATTTTACATTTCTATAGGTCAGCAGTTTCATGGGTCTCACTGAACTAAAGTCGAGGTCTCAATAGAACTGCCTCCCTTTTTGGTCTATCTGGGAAATAACCTATTTATTTGTATTTTCCAGCTTCTAACGGCCACCCACATTCCCTGACTGGTTATCTTCTTCATCTTCAAGGCCAGCAACAGCTAGTTGAGTTTTTTTTTCACATACATCAATTTAACTTACTCTTCTGCTTCCCTCCACCACTGTAAAGGGCCCATGATTACTCAAACTCTCATGAATAATCTAGGATCATCTACCTAACTTAAGGTCAGCTGATTACCAACCTTAATTCTGTCTGTAACCTTAACTCTTGCCATATAACATAACTTACTGAGAAGTTCCAGGAATTAGGATGTGGAAATCTTTGGTGGGGTGGAGTGGAACCATTATTCTGCTTAACACACTTAGAGATGGAATGGGCAGCTGAAATGGTAGCTGGACTTCAGTTATCTTTCTAGTACTTCGTCCATTAGGGATTCCCACTGGTAAGCTACAGGGTAGCCAGCCATAAGAGTCTCTGGTATGGATCAATGGTTGTAGGCTTTAAAGGGGAAAGGCAGAGATTACTCTGGATCATGTACATCAGAAAATGTTGCAGTACAGAAGCTCTAAAGAGTACACATATTCACCCAACCCGCAGAGTTAGAGTTCAAAAACCTCTAAAGGAAACAGACAGTCAATCAGTGATAGAGAAGTGGCGAGAATCAAAAAGAAGAGGATTGTGTTACTATCAAGATAAATGAGGAGATATTGGCGATTTTTCCCTGAGGAGTCAGAGCTCTTAGAAAATTTAGAAAATCCTGTAAGAAGAACGCTCCACAACCAGGGCACTTGAGTCTATCCATCCCTTAGAGGCAGGGAGAGAGGGAAAGAAGAAGTTTGACTTTAGATGTTAATGAAGTTTCAGACTTGATTGGAGTAAGTTTTCATCAAATAGAAGTGTCCAGAAACCTTACCAACTCTGACCAAGATGCAATAAGGTGATGAGAAAAGGAATTTGCAACTTGGTAATTATTGAGAACAGTTTATGAAAAAAATTAACTCTCTGATATTTTTACCTCTATAAATCTATATTTTTCAATATCCTGTTACAAGTATATAAAAATCTGGAAAGACAATTTGTAATCTAACGCAGATCATATTAGTGCTGGGAGGTAACCAATAAGAACACCACGTCACTCAATTGAACTGAAGGACCATGTTCTTTCCTCAGGCTTTTTCCAGCAGTAGTTCTTATTTCCAGTAATAGGTCTTTTTAAAACTGTAATCTTACTGTATAATGAAGGAAATGTGGCTCAAATTAAAAAGTGGTAAAATCATTTTTTTAAAATTTTCTGAGCAGTAATAGAATGACTGGTGCCGTTATAAATAAAAGCTGACAACAGTTCAAGCTTTCATGATCTTAAAATATATAAATGGCATCAACATTTTTCTTTTCAAAAGTGAAAAATGTAAGAAATAATCAGAGAAGTGATTTGCTTCTGTAGTACATAGTATTTGTTTTGCTGTCACTTTCAGTCCCTTCGCCCTTATTCATCCACTCTCTTCAGCCGCCTACAGAAGCCTTCAGGGATAGAGCAACACCTCAAAGATTAATAAAGGAAGTGGGTTAACATTCTGTGAGCTGTTTCAGTTTTGACAATGGAGGCTTTACGTATTTAATTTTTCTCTGAAAGACTTTAGACTATTTTTTATGTTTAGAATCTAAGATAGCAAAACAATTATCAAGCCATTGTGCAATCACAAAGTGCACTCTATTGATTTGGGGTTTCTTCATACCATTTTATTTTGTACTCTCAATTTCTTTTTCTTTTTCTCTCTCTCTTCTCCTTGCCTCCCTCTTCTCTCTCTCTCTCTTCTCTATGTAGGGGACATCTCTATTCCTATCTATATTTCTTTCTCCCCTTTTTCTAGGCACATTGGAAAACCAGTAGGTTGGAAGGGAAGTGATATATGCCATATCTGTGTGGAGATATTTAAGTTGATAGTGCAAGAACAACCAGCACACTCTTCCTCTGAAATGGTGGCAACACATGTAAAGAAAATGCCGAAAGCTGAAAGCACCTGGAGTTACTGAATAAACACATCCAAGACAGGTACCCTAAAGAGTTACCTGAATACATAACAGGCATCAAGAGAACAAGACACTCCTTGTTGCTGCAACATTACATAGCCAGTCTTGACTGACATACTCACTTTGTATGACCTATTTCCCCATTTTATTTTTTGTTATTTTAATTTACCCTCATTTTTAGGCACTCCTTCATATTGTTAAATATGCTTGATTGATCTTCAAATTTTAATTTTCCAAGTGTGTGTGTGTGTGTGTGTGTATAGATATATGGACATATATCTTTATCTTTATATATATCTTTATATGTATATATTCATATGTATATGGATATATGTATATATACGTATATATGTACATCTATCTATCTAAAAATATACAGATATAAATGCTAAGAAGAACCAATATCATTGGAATATGAAGCTAGCAGGAAACTTGTCAATTCGGTTTGAACTTCAGGTGTTCACTGGGTGATATGGTAAATACTGAGTACTGCTGCTTAAGAAAGGTGCCTTCCTATGGCCGACTAAATTCAAGGTGTATTTATGGAAAGAGGATACACACTGGAATCAGAGAATCTCAAGTTTTAATTCCCATTTCACTGACACTTTTTTTTTTTTTTGGCTCTGAGTAATGCTAAACTCAGCCCTGGGGAATATCTATAAAACAGAGAAATGATGTATCTCATTTGCAGAATTTAAAAGAGATTAAAGATAACAGATGCTAATGTACTTGGCATAGAGTTGATAGTCAATAAAGGATAAATATTACTATTATTATGTGTTTCTGATAAGATTTTGGAAGTTAATCAGATGCTGAAAGCTTTAGGAAAGAAAAAAAGGGTTCCAATATTACCCCTTTGTTCTCCAGCCTTGAGGATCTGAATAAGGGAACCCAGGCTTTGCAAGCTGTAGAGGATCAGAGACCTATGTTAAACACTCGGGTAGCTTGCCTACTTTACTTATCTCTTTCACATTCTTAGAATTTTATTTTTAAAAGCTTTAACTTGGCACTGACTATGTAGTTTTAAAATACTTTTAGCACGCTGTGCATTTTTTAGAAGCTATTCTTCTCTTCATCTTTTCCCACCCCAGTATCTTGTGGCCTTGTGGATCCCTTATTATTTCTGTATTTATTGTATTTCCCTTATTTTTGGTATCTACTTATTCTGAAAGTATTTCTTCTTTTATCTTCATTCTTATTAGCTTTTAGGACTTCCTCTTATTACCTCTATAAATATGAACCTCTTTATATATTGTATTTATCTCAATGTTTACATTAATGTATTCTTTTTATTTTTCTTTACTGTATTTTTGGTTTTGTTACTTTAATGAAAAGGTCTTAAAAGTCTTTTGCTTATAATGTTTTAGTACATTTGGTGTTAAAGAGCCACCATTAATCTTTAGTGCCTTAATTCTTTCCCTTGTTATGCATCAGGGCCTGGCTCTACCTTGGGTAATTCTGATTTCATAGTGCAAGAGACTGTTATCAATCCATTTTCATGCTGCTGATAAAGACATACCCAAGATTGGGTAATTTACAGAGAAAAAGAGGTTTAAAGGACTCACAGTTCCACATAGCTGGGGAGGCCTCACAATCATGGTGGAAGGTGAAAGGCACGTGTTACATGGTGGCAGACAAGAGAATTGAGAACCAAGTGAAAAGAGTTTCCCCTTAAAACCATCAGATCTAGTGAGACTCACTTCCATGATAACAGTATGGGGAAACCACCTTCGTGATTAAATTATCTCCCATCAGGTCCTTCTCACAGCATGTGGGAATTATGGGAGCTACAATTCAAGATGAGATTTGGGTGGGGACATGGCCAAACCACATTAGAGTCTATTTCAAAAGATTTCTTCAGCAGCTACAACAGGTAGAATTTAACTGTGGGTGCTGATTGGTATTTAGTTAACTAAAACACTATTAGGGGACTTTTGGTTTGTAAAGGTAAGTTCTATGCCCTAGTCTGGACAGGAGAGTATGAGACAATTGATTCCAAATTTAAGGACAATGGAGAAAGTTTCTAAGTTGAAAACTCCTCCATTGTGTACACAATGTTTAGCACAAACAAGTCCTGAAAACCTGTAGAATGAATGAACTGCAGGAATGAATGGTGTTAGACTGCAATCTAAGGAGGTGGCCAGCAACTTAAATACCCTCCCTATAAAACTACATAGAACATTTAGTGGTATGTCATATCATGCTTTACATGTTCCTTTCTTCAATGTAATTCCCTCACAGTCTCCTCATATCTTCAGTGAATTTTATAATCACTACAGACTAGCTGTGCAGTGACGTTCTGCAGTCACACAGCATGGGATCTCAGGGTATTTTTATTTAAATTTTAAAGGAATGAGTGGTCCCATACATGAAACCCTGAATGTCACTTGAGTGTTATATTTATTCTTATGTTTGCTCTCAGTCCCTAGTATCAGGCATGAGGCAAGGATTAGGAGAGAGCCTTCACTATCTCACCAACCTTGGGAGAGGCAGTGTCTTTTTCTGTTCAAATCTGCCATATTGACTTCTCAATTCATTTCAGATTTTATGTTCCAAAATATTTCTACTGAATAACTGAAGAGGCAGACAACCCATTTTAATTCCTAGAATAGTGTTTATTTCTCACATCACACATGTGTAACTGACACTTGACATTGGGTACACTTTGTAAAATGTACTACATATGAGGAAAGTGAAGTAAGCACACATTTTCTGGTCTGAGTCTGGCAGCAAATTAGTTGGTGTGGAACCTCCTACACATTCTCAAGGAGAAGCAGTGTAGATTAATGATTAAGTATGAGTTCACATCCAAGGTCTGTCACTTACAATCTGTGTGACTTTAGACAAATCATTCTGCCTCTGCTTTCCTGTGAGATTGGAAAGATGGTAGTAAGAGTCACATCATAGGTTTGCTGTAGAGATTAAACAGTTATATATGATGCTTTTAGAACAAAACTTGGCACCCAACAGGTGCCATGTAATTGTGGCTAAGTCACTATTATGACAGAAGGAGATAAAGTATGGGGTTGATTATTAGTTTTCTGGAACCTTGGTTTGTACTAGTTTCTCAATTGCACATTTTGTATTTGAGTTATATTCTTTCTTATGAGAGTAATGAGAAAATTTTTTAGGGCTGTAGGCCTCCTCAGCTTCTGTTCTTATTTTAAGGATCAAAGAAGCTGTCCAGGAATAATGTAGGAGAAGCAGATGCTTAGGGAAGATGACCAATGACAAAAGAGTTTTGCAAAGGCTAGAAATAGAGATATTTCTTAACTCTCAAATTTAAAATAACTAAAGGCCGAATATTGCCAAAACTTCAGGGAAAGTCCAAAGTCTTCAGGTCTGGCTGGTTCTTTGCTTGAACAAAATCAGGGGAGGAGGATTTAATTGTGAGTGAAAAAATAGAGGGTAAGACTAAAACAAGCCAGGAAATGCTCTGTAGCTGTTCTAGGCCTGCTAGCCCACACTGTCAGTTGAAGAACTGCATGCTCAAAAATCATTAAGTTCTAAGTCAAGGCAAGTAGGTTATGAACAGTCTAAGACTATTATATATATAAAAAAATAACCAGTAAGTCAAGCAAAAGAAGATGCCTTAGTCCAAGAGCCTAATCTAGTGTCCAGGAACTGACAAAAACGTCAGATATGTGTGCTGGAACCTTGTTATAAGTAGGCAAAAGAAGGAGCTGGTAGTACTGGCTTGGCAGCTGCCCTTCTTTAATAAATTAGTGCATATATTTGAATATTTTTAAAGCACTGAATATATGCCAGGACTGTTGATTATGTAAAAAAAAATTATAGAAACAAAAGGGAATTTAAGAGTAAACTGTAGAATTTGGTGACTGATTAGATGGAAATGTTGAGGAAGAAGGAGTTGGAAGAATTCTTGGTTTTGTGGACTACAGAAAGCACCAGTTTTAGAGGAATGATGAGTTTTTGTTTTGAGTGTGCCGCATATGCAAGACCATTAGAATGTGATGTTTTTATCTTTTAAAGACCACTATTTATAGAATTAGAAAGGAAGAAACCTAACTGTAGTAGCTTGAAGAGAAATTAAGAGGCAGAGATAATGATTAAAGTCTATTCTTACCAGAAAATTATGAAGAAAGAGGCATCTGGGAATATAGCTGTAATAAGACATCGGGACAAGAGATACTTTTTTTTTTCATAAAAAGATAACGATAGTGAGGGACTATGTTAACTTCTCTTCCTGGGTCCACAAGGGGCGTAGTTTCAAAAGCTAGAACTTCCCAGCGCCAAGCCTCCATCCACCTCCCCATCCGGGAACCTAGAGTTCTTTGTCTAACTTCCCACAGGCTGGCCAGGTAAAATTCCAGGTGACCTTCCTTTGTTCAGAAAGCCCACCAAAAGCCCTGGAAGGAGGGGCTCTGTTGTGGGCCCAAGCAACCAATCTGGGATCAAAGTCAAAGATCAGTCACTCCAGAGGAAGTCTGAAAGAACTCCTCTCATTGGACAAGAACATGAATGGGCGGGGAATAACTTCAAAGTTAAAACTCCACTGCACCTTGCCTGCGCCTATTTCCCTCTCTGGGATCCCTTCCCACAACAGCGTGGGAGCTCTTTCTACTTCTCTCTCTTTCTCTCTCTGCCTAACAAATTGCTCTCTGCAAAACTCTTTGGATCCAATATTTACTTGACCAGTAAGCTGATCACACCACCATGGCCTCTTCCCCATTCCTGGGGCCAGGGAGCCCAAGAACCTTGGGCGCATCAAATCAGGGTGAGCTGAGTCCGGTTCCATCCCAGGACTAGTTACAATAGCTTTGTGAAAAAAATAAATAGGGAGTGGGAGCTTGAAAGAACTGATGGGCTGGGCATTGTGGCTCACACCTGTAATCCCAGCACTTTGGGAGGCTGAGGTGGGTGGATCAAGAGGTCAAGAGTTCCAGACCAGCCTGGCCAATATGATGAAATCCCGTCTCTACTAAACATACAAAAATTAATTAGGTTTGGTGGTGCACATCTGTAATGTCAGCTACTTAGGAGGCTGAGGCAGGAGAATCACTTAAACCCAGAAGGCAGAGGTTGCTGTGAGCTGAGATTGGAGCATTGCCCTCCAGCCTGGGTGACAGGGCAAGACTCTGTCTCAAAACAAAAAAGAACTGATGGACTATTGCCTCTAGAAGAGTCAGAGAGTTCAGATCAAGCTTGGAATAATTAGAATTTAGCAAGAAAAAAAATCCCATCTGGAATTAGAAGAAAAGTTCTCTTTACAAGTAGAGAGGAGAGATTTGTTCCAGGTCCCTAAAGTTAAATGAGTGGCAGGAATAGAGAGAAAAATATTTTGGCTCAATATAAAGGTGAATAGTTTTTAATATAGTCAAAGATATAATAGATCATCTAGGGTGACTGTAAATTATTTTTTCTTGGGGATAGGCAAAAAACAAAAAACAAACAAAAAACAGCAAAATGACCATTTATCAGAAATGTTTGTAAATCTGAAATAGAGCGGCTCATTCCAGTGACCCCATCCAGTGCTGATTTTCTAATTTGTAGCTCTTGTTTTATATATTTGCTTTCTACTCTAAAATATCCTGAACATTTTCCAAAGGCCTAGTGAGCAGGCAGATATTGATGTTTAAGCTTGTAGAAAGACTTTAAATTTCATGTTTGTCTCCGATATAATAGGCAGAAAGGTTTTTTTTTTTTTAATGGCAAAAAAATGAAATTAGCAATAAACCTATATTTGGTCATATGGATTTTATAATTTCATACAAATTTGAGGGCACATTCCCTTGTAAATTATTTCAGTAATGAAGTTAAGATCATGGGTGTTTGGAGAAAAGAAAAATATGATTCTTCCATCATGATCCATAGTAAAGGTGGCGGTGAAGCAAAGAGAAGGGAGCAAGTTGTGCCCATGTTGAAATATCATCACTAGCTCAGGACCAGCACAATGTAGAGGAGGAATCACCTCTCCTATTCTAGAATATACAAATCTATCAGTATGACAAATAATTGTCTTAACACAACCAATAATGAATAATATAGCACACTGCTGATTTACATAATCTCCTCAAAATCTCCCACTATAAAATCAGATTAATTCTCTTTGGTTAATACTTTTGAATCTTTATAAATAATCACTAATGCTGGTCCCTATTTACTGCTGTTTACTTCATACTAGATACTCATTATATAAAGATTACTCTGGTATTGAACATGGACTAAAACATAAAAAGACTAATGGCAGTACCTTCAGTAGGAAGGCGGGTACAAAGTCTTATCCAAGAGGGACAGAGCCAGAAACAAGATGAATGAGAGCTGGAAGAAAGGGAATTGTACCTGAGAATAAATATCTTCAAGATTAAGAGCAACTTTTCTAAGGAAGCAGCATGGCTCTAGTAAGGCTTATCCTTAAATAACCCAAGATGGTTCCTAATAATCATTAATTACTATTCTAAGTGATTATAAATTGGGCCTTTAGTAAATATTCTAGAATCAACAAAAGCTTCTTTGATAAGATCAAGAAGCCACTGAAGGACAGCAATCTGAGGAGTGGTGTGTGCAGGAATTTAGATGAGTCCAATTACTTTGCCAAGAAGGTCTTTTTCGTTTATAGTTATGGATACAGATAGATAGATAGATAGATATGTGGCTAGATAGATTAACATAGGTATAGAGGTACAGAAGGAAGAAAGAACAGAGTAGAGAGACTAATAAAGGTAAAATATTAATTGGAGAATATAAAGTGTATACAGAAATTCTTTTAGAATTTCTACAACTTTTCAGTAAATCTGAAATTATTTCAAACTGAAAAGTTCAAGCAAACAAAAATCAAAACATAAAACCTGATTTTAAAATGAGCAAAAAGCCTGAACAAACACCTCACTAAGGAAGACATACAGATGGCAAATAAGCATATGAAAAGATGCTCAAGATCATAATTCATTAGCAAATTGCAAATCAAAACAATAATGAGATGCTACTACTACATACCTATTAAAAGAGTCAAAATGCAAAACACTGACAATACCAAATGCTGACGAAGATGTGGAGCAACAAAAACCTTCTTTCATTGTTGGTGGGAATGCAAAGTGGTGCAGCCACTTAAAAACAATTGGCAGTTTCTTATAAGACTAAACATACTCTTATCATACGATCCAGCAATCAAGCTCCTTGGTATTTCCCCTAATGAGCTGAAAATTTATGCCCACACAAAAACCTGAATACAGATGTTTATAACGGTTTTATTCATAACAGCCAAAATTAGAAGCAACCAACATGTCCTTCAGTAGATGAATAGATACATAAACTGCACTGCATCTCAGTAATGGAATATTATTCAGCATTTAAAAATGAACTATCAAGCCATAAAAAGACATGGAGGAACCATAAATGCTTATTAAGAGAGAAGCCAATTTTAACTGGCTGCATATTGTATGATTCTGACTATGTAACATTCTAGAAAAGGCAAAACTATGAAGGTAGTAAGAAGATCAGTGGTTGTCAGGTAGGAGGGCAAGATGAATAGGGAAAGCACAGGATTTTTAGGACACTACATTATTCTATGACAATATAATGATGGACACATGTCATGATACTTTTGTTAAAACTTATAGAATGCACAGCACCAAGACTGAATCCTAATGTGAACCATTGATTTGGGGTAACAATTAGGTGTCGATGTAGCTTCATCAATGGTAACAAATGTACCACTTTGATATGGGATATTGATGATGGGGGAGGCCATGCATGTTATGCATGTCTTGGGGCAGGAGATAACAGAAACCATCTGTACTTTTCACTCAATTTTGCTATGAACTAAAAACTGCTCTAAATATAAAGTCTATTCAAAAGAATCAAAATATTTAAAAATGGGTCAGTCAATTAAACAGTTCAACATAGAGCCTCAAAAAGACCTTAATGCCCTGGCTGGGCATGGTGGCTTACGCCTGTAATCAATAGCACTTTGGGAGGTCAAGGTGTGTGGATTGCCTGAGCTCAGGAGTTCAAGACCAGCCTGGGCAACACGGTGAAACCCCGTCTCTACTAAAATCCAAAAAAACTAGCCAGACATGGGAGCATGCACCTGTAATCCCAGCTACTGGGGAGGCTGAGACAGGAGAATCGCTTGAACCTGGAAGACAGAGGTTGCAATGAACCGAGATCGCACCACTGCACTCCAGCCTGGGCGACAGAGCAAGACTCCATCTCAAAAACAAAACAAAACACCTTACTAGCCTTTATTTTAAAAAATACAAAAATGAGCTTATCCATATGACAAATGAAAATTTTCAACTCAAGATAGCATTTTAACAAATCATGTGTTTGAGAGGCCTTCTATAGGCTGAATATTTGTCCTTCCTCCAAAATTCATATGTTGAAGCCTAATCCCCATTGCAGTGGTATTTGAAGGTGGGCCCTTTAGGAGATCATTGGGTCATGAGGGTGGGGCCCCTCATGAATAGAATTAATGTCTCATAAAAGGGGCTTCAAAGAACTGCCTTACCCCTTGACCACATGAGATTCTTGCAAGAAGATGGCCATCTATGATCCAGGAATTGGGTCCTCATCAGACTCCAAATCTACCAATGCCTGATCTTGGACTTCTCAGCCTCCAGAACAGTGAGAAATAGATTCCTAATTATAAGCCACTCAGACTATAGTATTTTGTTTTAGCCACCTGAATGAACTTAGAATAGACCTAAGATCTTTGGCATGATGACGTGTTTTCTTTTTACAGAAGAAAAACTGAAATCTAAGTAATATTCATCCAGAAGTAATTTTCAAAGTTTATGGTTATCTTTTATAACCACTGTTTCATTGAAAATATACAAAATACAGAATAATATTATTCTAGTGATACACTGAGAATTATCCTGAATTATCCTGAATCTTGTACTATACCAAATATTCCCAAAATGGAAAAAATTATTCCTACCTTTTTGTTTTTTAATATAATGCTCTCACTGAAATGTTGACTATCATAGGTTTAAATTACTTTATAGTAAATCCTGACAAGATACTAAGTATGTAATATGCTGTGGTTTTCCTCTCAAACATAGTTATACCTCCTTCAGATGGACTCAGGGAGCCATATCACTCTTAGCTCTGGAGCTATCAGTGAGGTATCAGGTACCCTTCTACCTGCAGTAACATGCCATCTAGCTAAACCCCTAAGGGTCACTAGGAACAAAGATGCAAAGCTCAGGCAGGTAGGAATAAACTACTTTTTAAGCAGAAAGTAGCACAGTCTTTTCAGACATTTCACATAACAAGAATACTAAGTAGATGCCATTGTGTCCATCAGATGTGAACAAAATTTGTAAGGTGTAAAACACGTGATAAATCTAGCCTCGTAGTCTAAAATACATTGTTCCAGGTAAAATGAGATCAGCTTCTGACAAACACCTTATAATTATCAAAACTATTTTACTTCAAACGAAATAACTATGACTTTCTCAGTCTGTAAACATTTGATTCAATTCAGTGACTTCTGTTCATATTTAACTTCTGTTCAAATATATTTTTCAATGACGATTGATAAAAATGAGCAAAAATGTATGTGAGCCAAACAACTTATTACAACTTATAACTTATAAACAACTTATTCTTATAAAAAGCACAGATATTTCGCTTCCCATTTAATTCCATAGTTTATTCAGTGACTATACAATATTCTGTAGTCACTGTTACAACATGGAAGTGTTATAAGAAGCACTTCCATCGAATTTAAAAGTCAAACAGATTCTGCAGAGTAAACATCTCCTTTTCCCCATTTGCATCTACCTGTATTTATGTTAGGGACACTTTGGAAATAATTTGTGGAATAAGGAAACTTATGGAAAACTATCAACATTTCATAATTACAAGTGACCAACCCTGATATTAGAAAATTCTCAGACACAACAAAATGAACTGCCAGATTTTGCAAATAAATATAAACAGCACCTAGTTAAATCTGGGTTGCAGATAAACATTAATTTTTTAAAATATAAGAGTGTCCCAAATATTGCATGAGAGTGCATAAAAATTATTTACTGTTTATCTGAAATTCAAATTTCACTGGGCATCCTTTATTTTATCTGGCAATACTATGCACAGACATTTTAGTAATGATGATTTTCTCTCCTATTAGAATATTGGTCCCTTTATGATAGAGATGAAATAATTCATATGTAAACAAAATGAACACACAACAGAAATATATTAAATAAAAAACTGAATGTAAAGCACAAATTTTAAAGACCCTCAAATTTGTTCTTTCTTGGAAAACTTATGAGTTTTGAAATTTTTGTCAAATCTTCCATTAAGCAACCGTTATCTACCTCCAGAAATATTCCTCATCCTTGTAGGTCTAACTAATATAATCTCTTCTCATCTCTTTCTTTAAACTGTTAATATTAAATGGTAATTATACTTATTGACAGTGAGAAGACCCTCAGAGCTTTGGCTTATACATGAGTTTGAATTTACAAAATGCTCGAGAATGGTACATAGGTGAGAATAAAATGGATCTAGTTCACCAAGTTAATGTTTTAGATATAGGTTCTGTTGTCTCTGTCTCTCTGCCTCTTTCTGTCTGTCTCTCTTTCTCTACATATATTCTGTCTGAATACATGTATATATAAATTCATATATATGTATACTGTGAATGAAGGCGTGTGGGTTTGCAAGTTTATAACTTCAACTCACAATGGCTAATGCATATTGAGCAGGTACCATGTCTCAGAAATGACTGTGACCCCAGTAACACTGGAGATGTACAGTACATTTTTTGACGTTCCCACTCTGCTGATGCCTTCTCTTCTCCCACACCTTGGCTGTTATAGTGACCTATATTCCAAGGACCTCAACCTCCTACTACATCATCCCTCCCCAGGATCATCAGAACCACATCCACTGGTCCTACCAGTCAGTTTTCCACAGCTGTCATTCAGTCTCACAGAATTGGCCTCTATCCTGCTTCCCATAAAAACCTCAGTAGCAATATGACTGCTCCCTCAAGGTGACTTTTGTGCCTTCCCAGGGGAATGACAGTAACATTAATTAACTATGAGAATCAAATCAGAAGAAAGCACATATTCACCTTCCCTTTTACCAGGGAAACTTATTTCAACAACACTGTTGTTTGATGATCTAATTCAAAATATTGACTAGGTTGGGCGCGGTGTCTCACACCTGTAATCCCAGCACTTTGGGAGGCCTAGGGGGGCAGATCACGAGGTCAAGAGATGGAGAGCATCCTGGCCAACATGGTGAAACCCTGTCTCTACTAAAAGTACAAAAATTAGCTGGGTGTGATGGCATACCCCTGTAATTCCAGCTATTCAGGAGGCTGAGGCAAGAGAATCACTTGAACTTGGGAGGCAGAGGTTGCAGTGAGCTGAGTTGGCGCCACTGTACTCCATCCAGCCTGGTGACAGAGTGAGATTTCATCTTAAAAAAAGGAGGAAAAAGAAAAAGATTGACTAGTGATGTGACTTTTTTGGTCCAGTAAGAGAAAAGTCAGGGTTATGGTGGTTGTTGGATTATTCTTGTAGGCTAGTGGGATATCCTTGATAACTGGAAACTATTGGAACACCATAATCTCCCTGAGCAAAACAAGCTTTCCTTAAATAGTTGAAGTTCTTAGGAGTTTCTTTTGCGATCACCCCTGTGTTGTATTTCACATACAAGCTGCTCCGCTGGGAAATCAATGTTTGTCACAGTCCAACCCCACTCAATCTGCTCAAATGTAATTCACAGTTTTTTTTTTAATAGCATGTGACATCTGCTTCTTTCTTTCCTGTCCTCACTGCCTTTGACATGAATTTTTTCCTGCTAGTCCTTCTTGTTTAACTACACATCTCTAGGAAACCTTCCCTGCCTACTCCAGTCAATATTAAATAAACACTTTCTCTGAACTCTCTGTGCATACTCACTTTATACACCTGCACACTTCTTGCAATGCTAGCAAAAAAAAAAAAAAAAAGGCCCCCAAATCTTCTTTCTATATAGAAACTCATATGAGCAGCCATCAATCCTCATCATAATTCTTGTAAAAGTTGTAGCATTTCCATTTCTGTTCATGGGAAAAATAAGATCAAGGATCAATTTCTTAATATTGACATGTGTTTCTGAATAAACACACTAAATGGTTTCAAAACCTGTTATTACATGACTATAATCTATTCCTAAAGCAATAGCAAACTGCCGTTAGTTCTACAGATTTAGCCAATCGTTCACAGGCTGGGATATTAGCAAGAACTCATAGTAACACTTGAAATACATTCAGAATCCAATTTTATGTGCAGTAAGTTTTCTTTAAATTTTTTAAAGCTAGAATACTATTTTTGAGACAAGAACAGGACACAAGAGTACACACTGTACAGATACCTACATCAAATTGTTTCTAAGAATACATGAGATAATTCCAGAGCTTGGCTTTCTGTGCCTTAGATGGGACTCCTAAAAGGCTCTAAAGTGGGTCTCATATAGGGAAAACCATGTACTGATAGTTAAAGGATATCATATAAATGAAATCTCATGAATTTTTGGTGTAAAGAATACCACCAATTACCTTCTCGTTGTTTCCTTTAGGCTTCAAATTAATTCAATAAACATTCAGGGAACACCTATTGATTTTTTTAAAAGGCTACTGTGCTAGGAGCTGGGATGATAATAACAAAGGCAAACTCCCGGCCATCGAGGTGCTCACAGTCTAGTTGTGAACATCACTAAAGAAATAAGCACATGAGGGTGACATTTCCAGCTCTAAGGCAGCAGAAGATATGTATTATACATTTTTTGCATACCCTTCAATCAAGCAATAAAAAATCTTCCCGTGCGACCCTGTGCGAGGAAGCACTTGTGTGGTTCTCTCTGGCAGGACCACCTCCGTGTTGAAAGTTCCCCCAAACAGCTGTGCCCAGCAGGGCAGTTTCGTTAGGGTCTAGGGAAAGGGCAGGGTCACACTTGTCACAGTCAGGGCTGGAGATTTTTGGGGTTAACTCTCCCAAAGGCAATGGGGTCTACTACTTTATTAGGAAAATGGAAAGAAAAAAGGGAGGGAAACAACGTGCCCAGGCGCCCCCACCACATTCTGATTGGACCCACTTAAGCATCTGCATAGAACAATAAAATGAGAAACACTCCTAGAGGTGAAACTCAAAGGTCAACCTCTGGCTGTGCTGGACGATGGGGGTCCGGCCGTCCCTTCCTTCCGAAGTGATGGAGTCCTAACCAAGAGAGATTTTTTTTCTGCCAAGATTGGAAACCCCAGCGGATTACTCTAACTCCAGGCCAGCGAAACCACTGGCAGCGGACAGGGGGAGGGAGGTCAGTGTGTGAACTGCTACCCTGCGATCAGGACCCAGAGCGGCAGCCGCGCCCCTCCGCCCCCCGCGCGACCCCGGGCCCGCAGCACGCTCCCAGCCGCGCGGTCCTGCGCCCCCGCCCCCGCCGGGAACTGCGGCGCGCACAGCCCGGCCGGAGCGCGCACCCGCCCCTCAGGCTTCGCTGCGCTCTGAGCGCTCAGACCGCGGCCGCCGCAGCCGGCGAAGGAGGCAAAGTCCCGCACGGCGGCCCACATGCGCCTCGGCTAGCGGCCCCGGCCCCACCACCGCGCGGCTTTCTCCGGATTATTCCTCTCTCGCTGTCTCTCTGTCTCTGTCTCTCTCTCTGTCTCTCTCTCTCACACACACACACCCAACACACACACAACACACAACACGCATGCACGATCTCACATCGATCTATACACTGGAGGATTAAAAAACAAAAAACATTTCCCTCGCGCCCCCTCCCTCTCCACTCTGAGAAGCAGAGGAGCCGCACGGCGAGGGGCCGCGGACCGCCTGGAAATGCGAATCCTAAAGCGCTTCCTCGCTTGCATTCAGCTCCTCTGTGTTTGCCGCCTGGGTGAGTGAGAAGAGCTCGGTGGGGTCTCAGCTCCGGGGTCGGTGGGATGCGGGCGGGGGATTTCAGCGTGTCCGCGACTTGCCGCCGCCGCCATCTAGCCAGGAGGAAAAGGGGACCGCCAACTGGGCTCCCACGGAGCGGGCGGCCGCGCGGTGCAGGCAGCTGCGTGGGGTGTGCGCGCCCCCTCCCCGCCCCGCGCCCTCGCCCCTTCCATCCGCCCACCGGCATCAGTGCTCCGGACCCCGGGAGACAGAGCTGGGGCTGCTCGGATCCCTGCCGCCGCCGTTCTTCTCGCCTCTTTTGCAAAGTGTAGAAATCGCCTTTTAGAGATACGTACGAAGATAAATAAATGAAAAATACAACTGTGGTGAGGGGCTGCTTACTGTAATGTCTTTTTTGCTGTTCACTTTTATGCTACAGGTATGATGGGCTTAAATGAAAAGTGCACGTGTCTGATGTTAATTGCAGACACATACACACACACCTGAAAGCAACAGGAACAAGCACCAACCTGACTTTTCAGGGTTTTTTATTGCTTTCAATTTAGTCATATTCAAGTCTGAGCAGTTACTTTAAAAAAAAAAGTTCAGTCAAAATCTCTAGGTTTTGCTAGTGCTGTCAAAGTCAGAGGAGAGCTGCAGGTTGATATATTTATTCATAGATTTCATCTTTCATCCACACCCTCCAGGTTACATTTAAAACCGAAACTGCATTCTGAAATAGGCAGTTTAAACATTCCCTTTACCTGCGATGCAGACTCAAGTTTTCCAGTCATTTTCGAGAAGTGCCAAGACTGGACTTTTGCGTTTTATTAAAGAAATGCCTTTTTTCCTTCATGATTTTTCCATCAGGATGGAATATAATAGGTTTAAGCATCAACCTGAAAGTTGCCTCGCTTTGTGAGTACACATATTTAATTCTTTTCAGTCAGAGGCTCCCAATTTTTAAATTTTAGCTGGTTCATATTAGAGTAGATACTACGCGTACATTTTCTTCCAATAGATGGTGCTGCTCTTGGCACAGTAACCTTTACAAACAGAATTCATTTTTAAGTTCGAATAAATGAGAATTACATTGCAAATATGGTGATAATTGCCCATAGACCACCACACACGGACATAATTTAAATTTCAAACGCTTTATGAAAGTGCTCAGGGGTGGTGTGTTGCACAGTTGACACGTAAGACATTCAGGTGAATCTCTGGCCCCCGTTGATTCTAAAACCTTATAGTCAATTCTAGAGATGGGAAGACATTTTTTAAAAGTACTGTGGTCATCAAACACACACCTGTTGAATTCACATTTCTATTGTATGTCTGTTTTAACAATGAAGCCAGGTCCTCTAAGTACTTAAATTATTTACGTAAATATCACAGTAGTGAGGAAATAAACCAGAGTATTGCTTTGTCTGTCTTCAAAGCCACATGCCCAGAGCATGTTGTGGATCCTTTTGAAAAAAAGTTGAGATTAAATTCACACATCATACAATTCATGTTTTTAAAATGGTTCCGTGGTTTTTAGTATATTCATGAAGTTGTGCAGCCATCACCACTATCTAATTCAAGAATGTTTTAATAACCCCCAAAAGAAACCCCATGTTCATTAGCAGCCATTTCCCATTCTCCATGACCCTGGCTCCTCGCAACCACTAATCTACTTTCTGTCTCTATAAATCTGCCTATCCTGGACATTTCATATAAATAGAATTATGCAACATGTGGCCTTTTCTGTCTGGCTTTGTTCACTTGGCATAATGTTTTCAGTTTCATCCTTCTTATGGTATGTATCAGTACTTAATTCCTTTTTGTGGCTGAGTAATATTCCATTATGTCAATATACTAAAATATACCACATTTGCAAAGGTTTTTCTCTGTAAAGCATTATTTGTAGCCTATTTTTGGTTGTATAATTTTCTGTCGAGCATTTTCTTTAACTCTTTGATGATGTAAAATTTACGTGTAAAGAATTTAATGAACCTTTAAAGACTATCACAAGCTTATGCAATGCTACTGAATGTAAGCTTGCATTGGAACTCAATGTAAGTTTTGTTGAGATTGGAAGCTGACTAATTTTGTATCCCTCACCATGTTAACAAAGTTGGTCTTTCACATAGTCGCCAACAGGCTGATTTGGAGGGATTGGCAACTTCAAGTAACATAAATATCTTGATCTTGGGGCAGCATGTTTTCAGAAAGTAAGGCATATTATCTTCAAATGAAAAAATTAGGCTCCATTTCAATTATTTTTCATTCAGCCCTTACTTCAGTGTTTGTGGATGTGTTTACTCCTCATCTTCAGTTTTCTTGGAGCCAGTGAGGTAGCCTGACACATGTAATAAGTGCTTAGTAAGGGTCTGTCAACTGACTGAGGTTTGCTGTACAGGAGAGCAGCTCAATACAATTTGAATATTAGGCTACTGTTCTTAGCATTATCCAGGAACAAGTTGTAGAGTTTCCGAAGATATTGATTATTGGCAATTAAGAATGTCTTAGTGATCAGATCATATCATTTTGTATCTAAAATGTCCTGATGTTTTGAACTGGACGTAATAAACCAACTGCTTCTTACAAATAACTCTCCAGACAAAAAATTTACCAGAGTATATGAACCATAACAAATTTTTCTTGACCCACTGAACAGGTATAACTTATGGGAAAAGCTGCGGTGGCTTTCCTGTAAGGAGGCTTAGCTATGAGTCATAGAGGAGAGGTAGATATTTGAAGAGCTTTTAAGGAATAATTTCTTCCAATTAATGAGAGAATTTAATATCTCTGAATTAAGTCAGTTAAAGTGCTGTAAGGTACACTAGGTTCAAATGTTTAAATATTACTATTAAATATGTAATGAATCAGATTCTGAACTTTTTAGTCATGTCTTACTGCTTTAGGAGCCACATTAACAGCAAATTATACCCAACTCCTCTGCAAGAATTCGCTTCTTAATTTATGCTGGTTATACAGTCAGTGAAATTCAGTGTGTTGTGACTTTGAGTTTGATCTGTTTATACTGGAAAAAAACTGTAACCATATATATAAAATATTCATGCTTTTCTCCCAAATAATAACTAGTCTCTATTCAGAAGATTAATTACTTTTGATTGCAGAGTTGCAATTTTCTTTATTTCATTTCTCTCTCCTTTTTACATATATTGTGGTTACTTCCACTCAGGGAAGTTTGCCATGAGAAATAATTTCATTGATGAATTCATTTCTACTCTCATGTCTGCACTAGAGATTTAAGATCTTGCTTAAAATTTTATGTTGTGGGAATTTTGCTTCTGGCAAAAATTCAGTTTTTTCTGGAAGCACAAGCTACATTTTCTCATTCCCTTTAACTCCGAAAAGATTTGAGTACTGTCTAACGTGAGAGATTTGCTTGACCACCCATTTGCCAACCGTTCAGACTGTGGCATGGAAATGGAACCCCTCAGTCAAAGGCATCATCAAGAAGATGAGCCTGTGTTTTATTTTCAGTTACCATCTACTCAAATGTTTACCAGGGGCAGTTTCAGTACTGAGCATCTTAGGCACATTTTCTCATTTCATTCTCCTCAAAACCCACTGATATTGGCGTTTTCATTGTACACCTTTTATAAATGAGGAAACACAGTACAGAGAACTCAAATAACTTGCCTAACATCACACATTCTGATTCAGCCTGTGAAGTCCTTCCGACTCCAGAGCCTGAGGCTTTTCCTCTTTTTATTTCCAGAATCAATTTGCTGTTTGGCATTCACTAGCTTGCTTACATGCAATGTGATGGTACATTTCACAGTCCCATTTGCTTTCCTGAGGATCCCTTTCATGATTTTTCCCAAGTGCTCTCATATTACCTTTTTGTTCTTTATTGAAAATTAAGGCTTAATTTACATTTTTTTAGTTTTCACAAATGTATATGGTCATGTAGCATCCACTGTGATCCAGATACAGAATAGTTCTAGCCATACTACTTTACGCATTCACTAGACGTTCATAAGTGCCTGACATCTAGGCACTAATAATTCAGCTGTGCATAAACATATACAGACTTAATACTCATAATGCCAACAACCTAGCTAATCTGATTCAATCCCACAATGAAAACTTTCTTTAAATCTAGTTTTAAAGATACTTTCACTGTTCATAACTAGTTGAGAATACGTCTTTTCCAAATACCTCTTAATGTGTTGAATATGTTAACTCTCAAATATTTTAAAATACTTCCTGCTCCATTACAAATTCTAATTTTAAAAGTCAGAGCCAAGTTAAATGAGAGACGTGTGTGTATGTATATATATGCATATACATAAATGTGTATATATATGTGTGTGTATATGTATATATGTGCATATATATAAATGTGTGTACATATATATGTATACATATATATGTGTGTGTATATATACATATATAATTGTGTTTCAACTTTTAATGTCTTATTGAGATTAATTTCTAGAAGGAACTTCAGGTTACAAAAGGAAACTGATTTTTCTGTGTGTTTGCAATTTTTCAGAGACATGTATAACATATTGTATAGAAATTAAAGAAAGAAAAAATATCATATTGCACAATCTTAAAACACGTGCATTTTAGAAATGTCCTGTTTAATTCCATAGCCACTAGGCAGATGTAGCTATTTAATTTAAAATGCATTGAAATAAAACAATTCAGTTCCTCAGTCACACTACCCACATTTCAAGTGCTCAGTTGTCCATGTGGCTAGTGGCAACCACGTGGGGCAGTACAGATATGGAACATCTCCATCTGGGCAGTGCTGTTTTAGGACAACAACGACAAAAAACACTGGTAAAATAATGATTGATAGGACTCATGAGGAGTTGTCAACTCAACAAGAAAAATTTCCAAAGTCATTAAAATTGTTTCAAGTTGATGCATGTGAGTTATTTATGGTCTGTATTGTGTTAGCCTGAAAACATCCTAGAAACATGACGGCGCCTTTGGTAGAGCAACAATAAGTGAAGAGAGTTCAATGGCCACTTTGTGGCCTTTATGGACTGAGGTTGAATGGAAGAGATTAACCACCAGTACCACCAGTTTGGGAGTGAATGCTCTGCTCCGATAGCACATAATTTGTTCTATTATCCACTGTATTGTTTTTCAATGACTTGACTGAATTATTTGAGGGTAAAGAATTCATTCTTAGATTCATTGTTAAATTCATTCAGTGAAGACTTCAATGAAAAATCCAGTCACCATTGCATTGTTAAACTTAGCACTTAAAGTAGGTGCCAATAAATCTTTAATGTATAAGGTCATAGAAAGATTGTACCATGAAGCTTCTTAGGAAAAAAAATAGTTGTTTGTTGTTGAGACTGGCCAGTTTTCACTGGTCTTTCCCTCTTTTGATTATGATCTCAGCCTGGGAGTAAGGTCAGCATTCACCTTGACCTGTCCATTTTTAATGCCACTTCTGGTACAAGAACTTTACTTCCATTGATTCTCCCAGAAATACACGTAAGCACATAAGCATCCTCTGTGAGGCTGGAGCTGTCATTAAGGTGATCAGTGCCTGCACAGGCATCACATAGATCCAGACACTATATGTGCATGGAAAATTAAGCTCCTGTGATTGATACTGAATGTGTACTTACAGAAGCAACCTTGAGTGAGCTTTTAGTTCTAGATGAGTTGGCACCAGTTAGTTTTGGATACATCCCAGGAGACCAGAACATCAAGTCAGTTGGTGTGCCACTTTATCTGTGTACAAGTGCATGTGCCTGTGCTGCTCTGGTGTTGGGGAGGAGAGGGCAATGGCGGTCAGTGATGAGAAATAAAGTATCCTGAGCCCATGAAGACTGTATTTTCAGTCAATCAAAAGCTATCACATTGGTTTAAGTCTTCTCTAGTCAGACAAGCCATCAGAGATAGTGGCACAAAACAGTTCTGAAAACCAGGTGAATGATGGGAAGTGCAGTTTCATCATGTGGATGTACATGCTTTTGGAGTTTGTCTATAGTTTTGTCGTTAGTCCTAGAGATGATGCGCTGCACAAGTTTAACTCTGCACATAGCAAATATTTGAACTGAGTTGAATTCAAATGGAATGGGACATGGGATTAGTTAAAAATCTTCATAGGAGTCAAAAGCAGAAAAAAGGAGATGATCTTCTCTTAGGATCCTTGCCTGCCTTCTCTCCTTCCTTCCTTCCTTTGTTTTCCCTCCCTCCCTTCCTTTCTTCCTTCCTTCCTTTGTTTTCCCTCCCTTCCTCCTTCCCTCCCTCCCTTCCTTCCTTCCTTCTTTCCTTCCTTCCTCTTTCCTCCCTTCTCCCTTCCCTTCCTCCTTTTTTTTCTTCATTCCTTTATTCCCTCCTTCTTTTTCTTTTTTTCTTTCTATTTCCTCTTCAGCTTCACTTTCTTTGAGCATGAGTTTAGGATAATTAAGTAAACTTAAGTTTACTCAGCAGCTTGATGAAAAGTTTGATAAGGAAGAGATTAATGCTATTTGAAACCATTAGTTAAAATATTTTTTACTGTGTTAATATCATTTGGGAGTCTTCATAGTTAACATAATTTTTAAAGTATGAGTTGACAGATGTTTCTGCCTAAAAATTCGAGTGTGGTAAAATGGGCTGATTGTCTTTTTTTTTTCCCTTCTGATACTTGCCCACAGATATTAAAGTAAACTTAATTATTCTGGATACTGGTTAATGTGAACTTTCTGGCCTTATACAGTAAGTACAAGTCAATTTATGTGCACACTAACGGGATATTTTTACAAGTTTCCTTGGAAATGTAGTACTTAGGTATTTGGAAATAATTTGTTAATTAGCAGGAAAGAAGGATTTTCTGTTAACATATCCATAACTATGATGAGAATACAGATATCGTCCTGCTCTTGGAGAAACATTCTACCCTCTCTCTCTGGCTTCCCTTTAGCACTTACTGGATAAATTTTGTAATTTTTCACTGTCACTGACTAAACTGCTTATTTCTTGAACCCTAAAGCTCTAATGTATTTACCTAGGGATGTGTCTTTATATGAGCTCTTTTCTCTGAAATGATTAACTCTTTGAGTAGGAATAAAATAAAATATTGCTTTTTAAAATGACCACTTTAAGCAGAGACCATGGTAATAATCAGAGTCTTGCTTGCATGCTTAGAACATGCTGGCCAGATATAAGGAAGTTTCTAGATTTTCTGATGGTTTTCATTCATATTGTCATCAGATTAAAAAGTATTTCTGTTCTTAAATTTTTACCTGCTTGCATTCTGACACATTTTCTTGAAGAGGATATGTCAAGGTGGTCTTGTCTCAGCTGCCACACACATGATTTTGTGCAAAATCATGATCTGCCCAAAGGAGCGTAAGGATGTCTTTGCATGTGGGATATTAGTGTCATATGTGTTTTAGTGCGCAAAAATTCTGACAAGCATTTATCTAGGGCAGTAGTTCTCAATTCTGGCTGCATTTTGAACTTACCTGGTGTTATGGTCTGAATGTTTGTGTCTCCTCTAAAATTCATGTTGAAGCCCTAACCTGCCAATGTGATCGTATTTGAAGATAGGGCCTTTGGGTAGTTAGGTCATGAGGGTGAAGCTGTCGTGGATAAGAGTAGCACCTGTATAAGAAGAGAAAGAGATGAGAGTCCTCTCTCTATCCACCATGTAAAGACACAGCAAGAAGGCAGCCACCTGCAAGCCAGAAAGAGAGCCCTTGCCAGGAATCAGATCTGCTGGCCTTTTGATACTAAACTTCCCAGCCTCTAGCTCTGTGAGAAATAAATGTCCTTTATGTTAGCTACGGAGTATATGCTATTTTGTTATAGCAGCCCAAGCTGACTATGCGCCTGAGAGACTTTTAAATCATACTGATTCCTGGGCATCAAATCAAGTACTTCATAATGTATGGGTGCTGAGCCCAGATGTGGACATTTTCCTAAAACTCTCCAGGTGATTATAGAGCACAGCCTGGGATTAAAACCACAGATTTAGGCCAACTTCATGACACTGCTAATCTTAGTACATTTTTCTTAAGGTGGAGATATTGGCAAGTTTTACGCTGTCCTGAAACAAACCTAGTGCCACAAGACAAAGGTCCTGGAAATTTTCCCGTCTCTTTCTCTCTTCTTAAGGCAGTTTCAGTTTCAGAGTAACCCTAGAAGGAGGAGTATGGTCTATGGTGGTTGACCTCATAGTCTTTGAAAGCCAGAGAAACTTCAGGAGGCCAGGCAGTCTTGGAGTGGGTCCAAAGATTCAATTCTGTTAGCAGGTAGGAGGATAAATGAACCAGCCTCTGAGATGGGGACTCCAAGTGACATTTATCCAGATATAGGCACATAATATCATTCATTTCATCAATTATACGTATTCTTTTTGTTCTTTGTTATTTATTTTCTTTCTCCATGCATAATTTGTTAGAACTTGGCTTTTTGTGTACTGTTATGAAATAGATATTAAGATTTAGCTATTGGTTTTCCATTTTAGCAATTTATGTGTTTTTGTGAAATTATTAATCAGGTCTAGCCTATTTCTTTTTACTATATTTGAAAAGCACCAATAACTCCATTTATAAAAAATAACTCAGTGCCCTGATTAGCAATAACAATAAACTTTACTAGGTGTTTCAAATAACTCCTTTAGTATACTTATTACTGATGACACAAGTACAAATTAATTGAATGAATCTTTATTGAGCATCTTCCTTGGGTTAAATATTCCTCTAGAAAGACTATTCTTCTCGTGGTCAGCTGAACTTTTACAAGATAGAAAGATGCAAACATAAGTAGGTCTCACACATGATGGAGTTTTTGGCACATGACAGTGTGAGTTGTGTGGAGATATATTTAATCTTAAATTCACTTCTTGGAAGGTTTCTAGTAGGAGATGGGGTTGGATATAGACCATGCAGGAGGAATGGATAGAGCTTCAGGGGTCACCATGGGAGCAAAGGGCATCAGAAGCATTAAGGTGACATGCAGAGAAATGTGGACTGAAAGTGAGAACCTGGTAATTGGAGGGAGAGGACAGAGGGTAGAGGGGCATAACAGTAAAAGGTCTCAAATGGTAAGTAGGATTTAGAATGACTGATTGAAGAGTTTTGAGTTTGAAATCTATTCATTATACAATGGGAAAGTACTAAAGTGTTTTCAGCTGTGAAATGACTGAAATAGATCTCCTTATTTTAGGAAGATAACTCAGGTATCAGAGCATAGGGTATATTGAAGCAGAGGAAGACAAGGAATCAAAAAGCTTGGTTAAAAGCCTCCTTTTTTTTTTTCTTTTTTTTTTGAGATGGAGTTTCGCTCTTCTTGCCCAGGCTGGAATGCAATGGTGCAATCTCAGCTCTCCACAACCTCTGCCTCCCAGGTTCAAGCAATTCTCCTGCCTCAGTCTCCTGAGTAGCTGGGATTACAGACATGCGCCACTATGCCTGGCTAATTTTTGTGTTTTTAGTAGAGATAGGGTTTCTCCATGTTGGTCAGGATGGTCTCGATCTCCCAACTTCAGGTGATTCGCAAGCCTTGGCCTCCCAAAGTGCCGGGATTACAGGCATGAGCCACCGTGCCAGGCCTGTTAAAAACCTCTTAACATGGTGGCAGTCACAGTGGAAATTTATAGATCATTTAGGATATAATAATAGCATCCTCTTTAGCAGTTCTTGAATGTTTAACAAGCACTTTCAAATACATTACCTCACTTGATATGAATGTAATTGGTATAATTGGTAGGACATTGTGCCATTCTCTGGAGTGAGTCACTGGTTATTCTCAAGGGAGTGTCTTCCCTGGGAAGGTGAAGATGTAGCATGGAGCACATGGAATGAGAGAAATATCCAGGAAGGAAATGAGAAAGCAGCAAATACATACAATTCTTTAGAAGTTGGTAACTTGGAGGGAAGAAAGAAGAGAGAAAAATAGAGGATGGTTGCTTGAAAACCTGCTTATTTATTGAATGGTAGAACTCTAAATTTGTTAAGACAAGACAGGAATTGACGCTGGACATTATCTCTGAATGGATTAACTCAGTGCCTTGAGTAGCAGTAAGAGGAAATAGTGCTACTTAAAATGATTATTTTATTTAGAGATTAAAGTCACAACTTAACTAAAACAAGCAAACTTTTTTTTAAAGGATGGATTTGAGCATATTTATGGCTTTAGTTTAATCTTATCAAGTGCTCATCTCAAAACTACTTACTTCATTCACCTTTCAAACCCTTGTATTTGTCCTTTTTACAGTGAACACATTTACTATTGTGGCATTCAGCCAGCAGTCTGCCAGTACACAGCCTTCCTTAACCACGAGTTCAGATTACTCGAAGGCCATCATATTTATGTCCGTCATCTAGTATCTTTATAAATTGCTTACAACTTTATTAACATAAAGTTAACATCATTAATTTTAGGAAAGAGAGAAGGTGGCAGCTGTCAAGGACTGAAATATAAGCACATATTTTCTTATGTAATGAAAAAATATGGACATGTTGTGCTATATAAGAGTTTAATATAAAACTTTTGTCTATTTTAAAAGTATGACTGAATAGATTTTCAATAGAAACGTTTGGTTACTGTGAAGTTTCCTTTGATACCTTTCAGAGTGAGGAAATGGCATGTGATGTTTTATATATATAAATACATTTGCATAAGTATGTTATATGGAAACATATGTATATGTGCATATGTGCATCTATAGACACACCTAAATAAGGATATATATAAATGTATATATGTAATATATACACAAAAGCATGTGTATGTTTTATTATATATGCATTTTTTTCCTGCCTTTAAAAACTGATACTGCTTTATTTTGAATGTTAAAAGATTATATTATTCAGGAACATTATTATGTTTAATCATACCATATATCCTGGATGTTTTGACCCTGACAGTTTCCTGCCTCCAACGTAAAGAAAGAACAGAAAGAATTCTGCTTCTTCCTGTGACCTGAATACACTGCCGGCCCTCTCCAAAGGGTTTGGGTCCAGTTAGAGCAGTGAAACTCAGTTCAGCCCGTGTTTGTTGAACGTTTTCTGTGTGCTCCACGCTGTGCTTGGTCTTTTTAATAAATACTTTTTGTCTTTGGAGAGTTAATCTGGTTACAGATATCAACTGTACCCTGTACAATACGCAGCATACCAGAAAAGAGAATAATAATGTAAACGTTAGACTATTTGGATGATATTTTAAGTCTGCAGAAAGTCAGAAAAAGGAAAGACAAAATAAAGACATAAATTTATTTTTTAAAAAGTCTCTGACCATATGAGCAACACTTCTTCCTTTTGAACATGGATGGACCATTTACAGTTGCATTCAATATTACGAGCCTCTTTTGCGCCCCTCCCCATCATTTTTGCTATATTTCAAAAAACATACTAATAAGCCTATATTACTCATTTTAGATTATTTACCTAAGGAAAAGCTTGAATACAGAAGTTTGTTGGTTTTTGTCTCTACTCTAAAATGCATTTAGTGTTCCTCAGCATTTCACTTTATCATGTTCAGATAATTGTGTAAGTAGGAAAAGATATAAGCAAAATGTGTATGTTAAAACACTCCTCTTGTATGTTCTGTTCAACACCTACCACTAGAAAAATGTCACATCATTTCCACAGTTAAGTCTTTCCCAACTTGAGCCTTAATTTTCGGTGATGGCAGCTGCTATTTTGCGACAAAGGTAAACTCTTGGTGCCAAAATTTCAAAGAATGATTTAGGATGCATATGATTCTTGGCCACTCTGGAGAATTTTGAACATAGATGGCAATGCCATCTGAAAAATGGATTCCTGTGAAAGAAGCACAAAGAGCGAAATCATGTTTAATTAGAGTGGCTAGTGTGTGTTGCCATTAAATCCTTTAAGTTACAGCACATCTGGGCACCGTCCATCCCACAGGAAAGTGTCCAATCATGCTTCTGTCTTATCTGTTAGTCCAACTTATTTTCTTCCTAACCTCTCATTACTTTTTAACTATTCAGTATTCTTGGCATAAGAAATCAAGAAAACACAAGATGCTCCCATGTTTCTCAATAAATTATTCAAAATTTTATACCAAACCCTCCCTACCCCCAAAAAAGGCAAAATGCCCATAAGAAAGTATTTTGATTCCCTATTTGGAAGGAGTTTTCAAGACATCCTCTTTTATTTCACATTTTAAAATTAGAATTCTACAGCATCTGTCAATTTGGAGGGGCAAAACACTTAAAATTTTTACAAACAGGACAAGAGACTAAGTTGTGTTAGACTCGATGGCATTCAGGCAAGTGGAGATCCCATATTTAGCCAGTCCCTCTACTAATGATAAAAGGCCTATAAACCCTTTTATGGTATGACAGGTTGGGTCTTCTACTGGTAGAGAAAGTGTATCTTCATGCAGTGAGTTTTCACTCATAAATACATGGGAGTGCTGGCTTTTTAAATGTGAGGCTTTGAGACTATAGTACACAATCTGCTGGAGATGTGTTGGGTGATTGCGCTACTGGGGAAAATGCACTGAAAATAGGTCATCAAGAAAAAATTGATATAGACTTTTTTGTGTGGAAGTAATTATGCTTCATTATTGCAGTCTGTTCAATCCAATATGCCAGACTATGCAGTTTCAGTGAGAAAATATTAATATGTGCACATATAATACTACTTAGAATTTGTAGACTGGGGTTTAAGTTCCTACTGATTAACCCTCACAGGGTCTTTATCTGTTATTCAGTAATAAAGAATAACAAGTTTTTGCATATCGTATATGTTCTTGTTCCTTCATTTAAAAATACCAAACACACATGTTAGTTCATCAAAAAGATAGCTGAAACATTTCACTCTATTAAATGTAACACACACACACACACACACACACGCACACGCACACATATACAACCATAAAAATAGAAACAAATCCATCTACCATCAAAGTAGGAAATCTTCACCAGCCTACTTTCTTGCCAAGATGTATACTGTTCAATAAATGCTTTATAGTTATTACTTGATAAATTATTGCCTAAGGCCAATATTATCAGACTTTTTGCAAGTTTGTAGCAATGACTACTGAAATGATTTAAGGAACCGGATTCTTAGGGCTTTCCTTTTACAGAATATGTTTCTGTAATTCTCAGAAAGCAGTTCTTCTACAACTGATTTTAATAACAAAACACAGTACAGGTTCCCATCAATGGAAACCTTTGAAAAAATAATGAACAAAATTTTGTGTTTTTCCTACGCATCAGGGAAAAGGACCTGTAGATTCTTGTGAGTTTTTATTCATATGATGCTCTTACCAGGGCATGCAAAGTGCTTCAAACCTGAACTCAGGCCACCTGTCCAGCTTTACTTGAATCTCCACACGTGTGCTCCTTTCCTTCAGCTCAGTCTTTTCCTTGTCTTGTGGTGGATTTTGGCCCCACGCATTCCTGTTGTCTTTTACTGCATCTGTGAAACTTTCTCTGACACATCATTGACCCCTTCCAGAGGAAGGGAAACATCTCACCCATGATGGCACAGCACTCATATTGCATGTCAGTCATTTCCATGACTATATCTTGGAGGAATCTAGCCTTCTCATGAGATATAGCCACTGGGCTCTAAAGAATTACTGCTCATATAGTAGGTGCTCAGTAAGTATTTGTTGAATAAATGAGTGAGTGAAATTCCTTCAAAAGCAATCACTTGAAAAACGGAAAATACAATAATTTCTGGCCAACCGAATGTTAAACGTTGCTACCACCTCAACTAATTCTGTACCCCCATTTGGCAGAAGAAGCAATTTGAGATCACATTTGCAGCATTTGGAATTAGAATTCAGTTCACCCTCAAATTCACTCAGTCTCTCTTATTTTTTTTAAAAAAAAGTAAACAGAAAGTAGGTCAATCAAATCACATTCTCATTTTAACAGGTCCAAGAGTCTATATAGATTTTGAACTGAATTGGCACACAATCATGAACAACTTCTTAAGGGCTTTTACTCTTGGCATTCAGAGTTTTAAGAAAGAAAATTAAGTGATTGGAATAGAGTACAATAGTGAATGCAGAAGAAGGGAAGAGAGATGACTGTGGCCAGGAACACGAGAGAAAGAGAACTATAAGTTTCTTTATTCTAAGTAGCGGTGGGAGAATCTACTTTTTGGCCTGCACAGCGGATGCACCATTTCTATGGGTAAGTTTTCCCTATGTTTCCTGTCAAGTTGGGATTTTAATGAAACAAAAAGATACCGGATCCCTCTCGCTAACACCTCTTCTTCTCTCCAACACCCCAGCCAGTGCTAGCCAAGAGCATTTCTCTCGGTTCCTTTTATCCCTTTCTACCAAGAACAAGATCTGAGATATGTGAGATCCTGTTTGATTCAAGCTTGGAGAAAGCACTGTCTGTATATTTTACAGCCACTGGTTACCTGTTGCTGTCAATAGATGTATTGTCAGCATTTTATCATGGATAGAATGCTTTAAAATTTTTGAGCAGCGTAAAAGATTTGTAGAGGAAAAGCTATTTTCCTTAGAAAAGAGAGCCAGTGTTTTTTGATGCTTCAAAGTCTCAAAAAATGTAGGAATATTAGAGTTATGCCCTGCCCTGCTTGGGGGGTTTTGAGTGACATTCTGAGACTATACATTTTGTGTCAAGAATCAGTTTCTCTTCTTTGGGCTGCTGACATTGTTTAGAGTGTAGGTGAAGAGTTCCGAATAAGACATGTAAAATACTAAGAGACTGTGAAAAAAAATAAATTGTTAAAATAAAAGTCTATCAAGATGGGGCAAATGTTTAGAAGAATACTATCAAAGTTAGTGTTCTGTTCAATAAAAAGTAGCTGAAATAGTTATAAGACTAATAGCAAATGGAAGTTATTTACACAAACTTCTGTAACTTCCAAGT
Source organism: Cacajao melanocephalus (assembly GCA_963573385.1). Classification (NCBI taxonomy): domain Eukaryota; kingdom Metazoa; phylum Chordata; class Mammalia; order Primates; family Pitheciidae; genus Cacajao; species Cacajao melanocephalus. Next base: position 23,654 of record CAUYLG010044154.1, on the reverse strand, counting down.
TCTGTGAAAAACTATAAGGAATTCCAATTCAGAAAACATTCATCCCAATCAGAATTAGAATCAGGATAATGGATCCACTAAAATATGTAATCGCTTACACTGAAATAATAGCCATTACTTTTAGCTTAAATAATAGGTGATTTAAGAAATTATTTTGAAATGTTTGTTTTAATATGCCAGGACAAAATGTAATTGTTATAATTTAAGAAATGCATTATTAGAAAGAACAACACATCTGAGGAAAGTAATTACAGTGCTCAGACGTTAATTAAGAGACACAAAAAACAGACTTTGTTGAAATAGTGATGCTTGATAGACTATTAACTATGTTATTAGATGTTTAAAAGTTATTATTTTATTACATAATAACTAAAAGCAGCAGTATTTGATCTAATGAAGAATTGGCAAATAGCCATAAGCAATGATTAAGGCTCCTGTGAGACTTGATTTGGAGAATCATGTTTTAACACACAATTACATAGGGAATGAATAAAATTCTTGAAGTTTTAAAATTATGAACACAGAAAGGAATTAGATAGATTTAAAATTAATTTTTTTAAATGAATACTTTTATCCCACTTTCAAAAGGCCTTATTTTTTACAAAAATTATATAAAATGAGGCCTGAGTCAAACATTTCAGTATGAGAAGCCTTGCACAAAATTTAGCCATTGTAGTTATGGTCCTTTGGAGGCAGTGTTAGTCATAAAATTATGTTTAGTCGATGTATTAGGATAAATTTACTTTGACTTCTGAAATTTTTGATAAGGAATTATCTTTTGTGCAAAAGCATAAAGGGCTGTAAAATATTAGAGAATATAGACAAAAGTACCATGAATTACTTTAGAAGGACTTCCTACCATCCTGAAGCAAGGTTTTGTGTGAATGTTTACAGCTGACTGTCACATCTTTAGTTACAAAATTCAATTTTTTTTTGCATTATATCCATTCATAATTGAAGCATTGGTGTTTTCTTTCAGATTACTAGCTTAGCGTAAGATAAGTTAATCAACAACTGTGGTTAAAACAATGGTATTTCTTAACACGCTGTTATTTCTACCATTAGAAAAGAATAAAACAAAAACCAAAAACTTCTCTCTTGACTTCTGCCACATTTCTCCCTTCCATTGCCTGCTAAACTTTTGGGAAGAGTTTTCTGTAGCCACTGTCTCCATTTTCTCTCCTGTCCTTTGTTCCGGAACTCACTTTAAACAGGATTATGCTTCCACCATGCAGAAAAGAACAAAAACAAAACAAAACCAAAAAAACCCTTATCAGTCTTACCTTTGACGTTGCTATTTCCAGTAGTCAGTGTTCTTGGTCCTCACTTTGTGGACCTACTAAGAGCTTTTGACTGTTATCATTGTGTCATTCTGGAGATGCTTTGTTCACCTGACTTCCAGGGCACCATGCTTGTGGCTTTCCTGCCATCTCACTAGCCACATACTCCACTCTACTGGCTTCCTCAATCTCTTTTTCTAGTTTCTCATCCCCCCAACTTCTAAACATTGGAGTCCTTAGAGTTCTTCCTTGGGCTATTTCTGTTCTGTGTCTACACTATTTGCATGGCTATCTCATCCCTGTATTCTCTACCTTGATAACTCCTAAATTTGTCTTTCTAGACCAGGAGTTGTACCTGAACTTCAAGATCATATATTCAACTATCCATTTAGATATGTAACACACTTCTCAAACTTGACATGTTCAAACTCGATCTCCTGATCTTCCTCCCATCCCAACTCCTACTTCCACTGTCTTCTTTATCCCAGTAGATAACAACTACATTCAGTTGCTTAAGACAAAAACCTTGGAGCCACCTTTAATTCCTCCATCTCTCTTACAACCTACGCATAATCTTCAATTGCAAATGTCAGTATTGCTCCCGGGTTATCTTTTCTCATGATCTCCATCAACTGCTACCACCTATCCAAGTTTTTACATCATCTCTTCTTAGATTATTTCACTGGCCGCCCAACTCATCTCCCTACTTTGCCACACAAATCAGGCAGGGTGATTTTGTTGAAATGTAAGTCAGATTGTGTCACTTTCCAACTTCTTATTTCACTCAGAATAAAAGCCAAAATCTCTACTCATGAAATGTCCATCAAGCCCCAAATACTCTGGCCTCCTGTCATTTTTCTTCTTATTTCTTAAAAATTATTTTATTATTATGTAGAGACAGGTCTCACTCTGTCATCCAGACTGGAGTGCAGTGGTACGATCAGAGTTCACTGTAGTCCTGACCTTCGAAAGTGAAGCAATCCTCCTACCTCAGCCTCTCAAGTAACTGGGACTACAGGCACATGCTGCCACGCCTGGCTATTTTTTTCAAATTTATTGTAGAGATGAAATGTATCTATGTTGCCCAGGCTAGTCTCAACAGCCTGGGCTCAAGCGAGCCTACTGCCTCAGCCTCCCAAAGTGCTGGGATTACAAACTTGAGCCACGATGCCTGGCTCTGCTGTTACTTCTTCGGTGGCCTTCCATGCCACTCTCGCCTCACTCTTCTCTTCTGGACTCACTATCCTCCTAGCTCTTCTGGATCACCAAGGCACATTCTCCTCAAGGCGTTTGTTATTGCTATTCTCTTGAATTGGAATGCCTTTCTTGCATAATTATTTATGATCCACTTCCTCACCTCCTTTGTTTTTTGTTTAATGATACTTTTTCATTGAGGACTTCCCTGGACACATTACTGTGATACTGCAACCACCTCTCTTCCCAAATGTCCTCTGTCTTCCCTTCTTTATTTTTCTCCTTAGTCCTTATCACTCATGCATTTTTCTAAGTTATTTTATGCTCTATCTCTTCCCATTAGAATGTCAGCCCCTTGAAGGTTTTCGTGTTTGTCTACCATGTAGCCCAGCCCCTAGCATAATGCCTGGTATGTGATAGGTGCTTAGTAAGTGTTTATTTAATAAAACAACCTCTTTTTTTTTTTCTTTTTTAGTTTGACTTTGCTTGAATCATATTTTGGCTGATATCACTGCTTCTTTTTTTAGTTTGTATTGCCATATACATCTTACATTTTCATTTTATTTTTGACATTTTATGAACCTTTTATTAATGTTAAATGAGCCTTGAAAATATCATATAGTCACATTTTTTGACCTTGTCTGAAATCTAAGTATAGTTTTTCAACATTCTTCCTTCATCTTGTTTTATTTTTCATATCTGTGCATCCTAATTGTGTTACGTACTCTCTGTTTTTTTTTGTTTTTGCATTGTCTAGTCTTTTCATTTATCATTTCTGGGTCACATTTTTAATTATTCTACCCATTAACTAGTAACATGCCTTAAAGTTTTTTTTTCTGTACTTTTCAAAAGCGAAACCATTTTTTGAGTCCTGCACTACAGCAGAGAAGAAATGTATTACCACCCACCACCGGCAGCCTTCTTCCAGCTCCCTCCCAACTTCTCTGTCTCTGTCATTTAGTATTGTAAATACAAATTTGTTATTTTAAATCCAGAATGTTCTTAAGGTTTTATTATTATTATTATTATTATTATACTTTAAGTTCTGGGTTACATGTGCAGAACGTGCAGGTTTGTTACATAGGTATATACATGCTATAGTGGTTTGCTGCACCCATCACCCCGTCATCTACATTAGGTAGCTAAATGTCTTACAGTGACTCTTAATAATCAATTCTCTATAATAAGGCAGTTAGGATTTACCCCAAAATAAAGATAATATATCAAGACTGAGGAATATGCTAGCTTTTCAACCATATATGTAATTTTCTGCATGATAGTGGGTATATTTGTTTTTTTGAAAAATATTTTTGTGGTTATAAAATTATACACAATCATTGCAAATATTCAGAAATTATGTAAAATACATAAAAGTACATTTTACCCACAATTCCATCCAAGATATAATTTTTTTTAACATTTTAGTTAACTTCTTTCTCGGCATTTTTCTACATGCACGTCTATACACACAGAGAAGAAGAAAGGAGAGATGGGGAGAGAGGGGAAGAGAGAAGGGAACATTTTAAACAACGGTCACCCTATACAAATGGTTTGGTGATCTGCATTTTGAATCTAAAATATACTGAAACTTTGTGATGTCATTAAGTATCATTTTCAGTCACTGTATCAGTTAGAATATGGCTTGATTGCATGTCCGAAAAACCCCAAATGGCTATTTGGTTCAAACAGGAACAGATTTGCTTCTCTTTTCTTTTCCCTGTCAGCCCAGACTGTGGTGGGCCTCTCTTTTACAAAGTCACTCAGATGGTTTGTACCATGGTGTCAACATCCAAGGCTCTTCTATCTTGTTCCACTGTCTTGGAGGTAGTATTGTCTTCTGTATTTCCTGATTAGTTCACAATCCTGTTAGTATTCTGTCAAGTAAAAAGGAGAAATGGGGAAATGGTAAATCCCGTGTATTCTCTTTACAGATACAGTGCAGAAATTGCACTCTTCACTTTGCCAGAACCTAGCCACAAGTCCACAAAGAAGACTGGAAAATTTAACATTTGTTCTGGATGACCAGGTGCTCAGCTAAACAATTTGTTACTGTAGAAATAGGGGGAAATGGTTATTGGGGAAACAGTTAACAATCACTGTCAAATGTCAAACTAGTATTTCATTAACTTATGTTTTGACAGGTTTTTTTTTTTCTGTTATTCACCATGCATTCATGAATTTTCTTATATTGGTTCCCCTGTAACAACAAATTGATAATGATAGCCAAGATTTCCTAAGTGTTTGTAGGGTCCCAGATAGTATTTTAATTATCGTGTATATATTTTTTCAGCTGAAAATAATGATATTATTAGGTAACTACGCTTCTTTGTCTTCATTCAGGGATATGACTGAGGAAGTCTAGACTTAGAATGGGTTAAATGAGAAAGTACTGAACAACCTAATCATGTGCACAGGGCTAGTAAATGGTTGATTGACATGAGACTCAGATCCATGTCTGAATTCCAAGTCCTTAACTCCTACTGTCTAATCATTTTTTATAACACATTTTTAGAAGGAAAAGTTCTGCCACAAAGTTATGCATATTTCTAAGACTGTTGATTCAGACTGTCAAACTTCACCCTGGAGCACAGGTGCCAGTTGGTGCTCCCGTCAGCGGTGTATAGATGGACCCCTTTGCCAAAACCCTTCCCAGCATTAAATGCTTAACAGACCAAAAGAACAGAAACACCACTTTTGTGTTAGTTGGCATTTGTTTGATGAATAATATGGTTGAACATTTACATTCGTATTTATTATTGTTTGCATTTCTTTTGTGAATTGCTTTTTGTACAAATCTTCTATTTAAATTGCTTTTTTTTATTTTTATTTTTATTTTTTATTTGAGACAGGATCTGGCTCCGTCACTCAGGCTGGAGTGTAGTGGCATAATCTTGGCTCACTACAACCTCCACCTCCCAGGCTCAAGGGATTCTTTCACCTCAGTCGCCTGTTTAGCTGGGACTGCAGGATGCACCACCACGCCTGGCTCATTTTTGTATTTTTTGTAGAGACAGGATTTTGCCATGTTACCCAGGCTCATCTCAAACTCCTGAGATCAAGCAATCTGCCCGCTTTGGCCTCCCAAAATGTTGGCATTACAGGCGTGAGATAAATTGCCTTTTATCTCAGCCAGTCGTTGTTCTTTTGCTTATAGATTATTAGAATTATTTGTCTTAAGGATATGTAGTTTGGATTCCCCCTGACCATTTCCTTGGATTTTGATAGACTTTATCAGATTTTGGGGAAGGTGTATTATATTCATTGTTTTTGTCATATATAACTTTTTAGATAATTTTGGGATTTATCACTATGGAAGTGGATAGACTTTAAAAGTGAAAGACACCCTAAATGTCTTGCTTGAGAGTATCACTTTAATTTTAAAAATGATAATCTCTCCCTTAGAAGACAGAAGTAAAATCTGTTCTACGAAGGCTTTTATTTGCATAAATTGTTTATATCTTTTGTTCAACCATCTTTAGCTCTTTTCATATTCGAATGTTTTAAAGGGGTATATTATTTCTTCTCTTCTAAAATAGAGGCTGTACCCCTGGTTTTTGGAGCCCATAAAAATAGGTATTGGCCTAAAAGTCTGTCTGTGACCCTAATGAGAAAAATAGCTATGACCTGTCTCTCCTGTCTGTTCTCTTCTAGTCCCATTTCTCCTACCTTCCTTAAGTCTTGTGCGTGTAGGATAATCACTCTTATTTCTCTTTTGGGGAGATAGGTTATTGAAACATAGGCTTTTAGGAAATATGGGGACTTCCAGTATTGGGTAGAATTGATTTCATAAGCTTATTAAACTTTTTGCAGACTCTTCGTAACAAAAATAGCAATGCTGTTTTTCTTAAATTTTTATTGAGAGAGATGTAAAACAATATTTTAAAGGAAATATAAACTACAGGAGGGAGTAAAGATTTTATTTATTACAAGTTGCAAAGCCTTAGTTTATAAATTATTTTATTGTAAGCACAGCTATAATTGTATAAATCTTCTAGTTTTACACACTAGAAATAAAGATCTCTCTCTCAAAGGATCATTTGAGAGTCTTCATGATGACTCAGATTGGCCTTATGAGGAAGGGATATAAAAGGCATTGCAGCCTACAGTCTGTACGCTAAACAGGTCAAGAAGATAATTGTTAGTGAAATGCAAAAGACCAGATCCTTCAGATGCCAGACAGATCTCAGAGAAATAGAAGTTTGGCTTAGCATTTTTCCTTTTTCTTGATGTATTTTCTCCTATGCTCCCCAGATATATATTATTTCATTGCTCTTGGAAGGCTAGAATCCCCCTTTCTACCCCTTGTCTGGGTCCTCCCTCTTGCCAAGTGTTACCAGGCTCCCAAGTTAGTCAGTCATTCTGCCTATTTTCCCAATCAAATCTCCGTTTCTTTGAGTACTCATTCATAGATTTATTCACTGATTATCTGATCAGTTTAATATATGCTGAACTTGAATGTCCAACCTTAATAAGGGCATATGTACATTTTTAAAAACGAGCACATTAACATCAATGATTCTGTAATTGATATAGAGTAGATGTTTTAAAATTTTATTATGATAAAAACACATAACTTGAAATCAACCTTCTTAAATTTTTAAGTATATACTATAGAATTGTTAAGTATATGCACGTTGCACAGGATATATCTAGAATGTCTTAATCTTGTATGACTGAAACTCTGTATCCATTGAATAACTTCTCATTTTTCCCTCTCCACCAGCCTTGGAAGCTACTATTCTATTCTTGGTGTCTAAGAGTTTGCCTACTTTAGATACTATGGCATTAGTCACAATAGCTGAGAGATGGAAACAACCTAAATATCCATGAATGGATGAATGGACACAGAAAATGCATGTAGTGAAATATTAATCAGCCTTGAAAAAAGAAAGAAATCCTGTCATAGGCTACAACATAGATGAACCTAAAGAACATTATGCTAAGTAAAATAAGCCAGTCACAGAAAAATAAATACTGTATGATTCTGCTCATATAGATAAGATATTTTTGAGGGCTTGGGCAATAGACTTTCTGGGGTGAGATTTTTTTATTGCTCCATGCTTATGGCTTCAGTCTATTTTTCCCTCAATTGGCAATTTGCCTTAATCTCTAAATTGTCAGTGGATTTATCTGATAGTCAACATTTCTTGTATAAAGAGACTAGCTTGGTTTGTATTGTCCTTATTAATAATAACTATTTCTTGAGACATTCATAGTATCAGACACGTTCTATTTGTGTTCTTATATAATCTTTATAATACAATGATAGACACTATTGTTGTTTTTCTTGTTATTATTGATCTTATAGCTTCCTTAAAGTCATAAGTGGAAGGTAGCAGAGCTTGGATTTGAACCCGGGTTTGTCGATTTCAAAGCCTCTGCTTTTAATCCCATACCCTTCAGTGATAATAGGCTTTACTCATAATAGTGGTGGAGTTAGAGTTTGAAATAGGTTTGACACAGATTCAGCATACACATTCTTAAGAACTAGTTTCTGTGAAAAAAACGTAACATGACTTCTTCAAAGCCAGAATCTCAAGTTTTTTACGTTGATGCTATGGGTTCAAGGCTTTCTGCTGACATGGTGCTTTCAGAGTATGGACATTTGTTCTTGTTTTTCTACCTTGTTTTATGCATTCCTCTATCCCCACAGCCCATCAATGCATGATGCTGTCTGGTTTGGTTAGTCTGCTCTCTCTGTCTCTCCCCATCTTAATATCCATTTTTCACCAAAATCCCTCTTTCTGTTAGCTAGATCTTCTTTACTTTCTCCACTAACCTGACTCATGTTCTTCCTGCCAATCTCACAGCATTACTCTACCCAGAGCTATGCACAGCAGCTTTCTCTGTCTCCTTTCCAAGGCTGCATGTAGTGAATATGTTTTCGTCTCCATGGGCAGAGTAAGTGATCAAGAAACACTGAGTGATTGTGGTGGCCAGAAATGCAGAGGACATCATAGTATATAAGGCAAAATTATCCATTCATGACTTCATTACTTACTTAACCATTCAACTATGGTTTTTAAGCACTTGTTCTTTTCCCTAAAACCTTGTGATATCATCATGGATCGATTAGTTAATCTAGTTGAAATTAAAAAAAGGGAAAAAAAAACTTTGCCCTAGGGAAGGAGGAAAATAACATCCTATTAAATGTGGAATGTACCACTTTGGTGGTACAGTTAAATACTATGGTAGCAGAAAATGATACCTGATAATGTATACAGAGAGGTATCAGCCCTCTCGGTGCTGAAACAAAACAGTAAACCATGGAAGTACTTGGAGACCTTCAGGAATATGTGCAACTCTCTTAAGTGTCACCCTACTCACTGAATTCACTTCAGAGAAGATTTCTTTTAGTCATAGAATAATGTGATTTTTTTTTTCATGTTCTATGTATGGTTCTATGCTGAGGAACAGCCTTCAGTGAAGAAATTCAAAATAAGCAGGGTGTAATGTTTTCACAATCCAAAAATGTTGTTGCATACACTCCAGAAAGTGGCTCTGCTGTTAAGAGAATTTCTTGGAAATCTTTTATCTGCTATTTTGCATAGCTATAACATAGATATAATAGATACTGTCTCTATGGTATTCAAATTGTATTTTCTAGAGCATGAGACTTCCCTGCCAGAATAATGCCAAGTTCATGTATGTTATCTATACTTTCTTCAGGTAGATGAGGGAATTATATCTTGAATATGTTTCTTTTGAGAAATTGAGAAGTCTGCTCAAGAAGTACTGCTGAATGCTTTGCTTGCTAACCTATACATCAGAACAAGGTGATATATCTGCCGCTTTAAGAATAAGTACATTCTGCTACAAAGAGAAGTATTTCATATACTGACTTAAAATCTACTAAAAAGTTCAGGGAAGCTCTTAGTAAGTAGTTGAGGTTACTTAGCTACAGGGGAAAAAATACTAAAGCAGAGAGTTTGTTCAAGAATAAAATAGGGCATGGAATCACTAATGGTGGCAGTACATGAGGAATTGATGTGAAATGAGGCTACAGAAATAACTCAGCAAGTCCATCTACAACTTTTATATACTCATGATTGTAAAGGCTAAGTAATCTCAGGTTTTAAGAGACTTTAAATTATTTCTATAATTTAGAAAAGTAGTAACAATGAGCAATGTTATTTAAATTATTGCTATAATTTAAAGTATCTTTTAGATAAAATTTTTTCATCACTGCTTTCTTCTTCCTTTCTCAGCTTGTCTTAATATTCAAGTCCCAGGATGGTAAACATTTTGTAGCTTCAAAAGCCCTTCAGTACTAATGGGTTTTTTGAAACTAGTAGTTTTCAATGAAACTATAGTTATGAGAACATATCTCTCTTTTCTTCCTCTTGGCAAATTCCTCTAGGCATTAATACTTATCACTCAGTTCAAACTGATTATATTTATTTTCAGTCATGACTCACAATGTTTCTACCTTTTAATACTGGGAGCTATATTCATATGTGATTTCAAGATCTCAAGTACATTTTCTATATCTTTCTTACTTTGTTATATCTGTAATATTTTACATGTAACATAAAATATATGGAAGATAAATTCTGCTAACTGTACAAGTTCATATTTTGTTTTCTAAGTTACCAGAAGTTTTGTTCTATCTAACGTTGAAGTTACTGAAAGCTTAGATTTCATTTGAACAGAATGATAATGTAGGAACATTATCTAGTTTCTTTCAGGCAATCTCTCTCCTGAGAAAGCTTGAATCCTGGAGCTCTTTGGAATTACAGCTAAGCATAGAGACGATGGGGACTTGGGACAAGGGAATACCCATGCCCTAGACCTGGGGAAAGGATCAGATCTGATTGAAAGACCCTCTAGCTTTGTGCAAGTCAGGCTGGGGCTGTGGAACAGCCTTCAACTGGAGGTTGACAAATCCCTTGAGAGAGCATTACATGGTGTTCATGGATTGAGAGTTCCTTTTATGGACTACTGGAGACCAAGCTTGGGGCCTTGGACAAGCGAGAGTTTTTAAAGTACAGGGAAACTCTAGAAATAGTATTTGTGCTTAGGAACTAGTTCTCTAATAGTAGAGACCATTTCCAGTGGGTAAACATAGGGGCCTGCAAAGCTATTGGAACAGATACAGATCAGTTTTCTGAAGAAAATTCTGTCCCAGTTATAGATACTCTCATGGCTGACATCTGAGCAGATGTGAAAGGGTCAATTACTGAGACAGAATAGGGTATGAGAATGGGTATTGAAACCTGAGAGATAGGTCAAGAGCCTGTATTTGGATTTCAGAGTGCAGAGGTCAAGTTTGGGAGCTGGAAGAAGTAAGAAACATGACCAGAGGGAAAGTAAGCAGAAAGGGTGAACTGAAACAAGATGCTGAAGACACAAGGTCATAAATGTGAACAAAGGTCAGAGCCCTAGCAACTTAAGAAACCTGCTCAACCCAGAAAAGGCTGCTTACCCTTCACAACAGAATACAAACTAACTTTGCCTTGTCTCCGACACCTTTCTGTCTGTCCCAGTCACTCCTTCTTTGGTTTTGATGTGCTTCTCTTATTTATTGGATTGGGTCCCATTGTTGGTTTAGATCCCATTGTACAGTAATTCCTTATACATTTCTCCTTCCATTCTACTCCATGAATTACTCAGCAGCAGGGACTAACTTACAACATGCATGTAAATGATGTGCAATTGGCAAAGATATCTTTGAGAGTCTCTGTATCAGTTTGTAGGGGGAACCCTCCAGCAAACAGCTTTGATAAGGTGGTTCACCTCTAGGATATAGATAAGAGTAAGTCATGCTGCCCAATTTATTCAGACACCTCTTCCTGCCTGGCTCAAAATCTTTGCATTGGGAGGAGAATGACATAGGACCATAAGGACATACCTGAAGCCAGAATATGTTTATGTATTCTTTTAATAGACACTGTGCTAAGTGTTGGGGATGCAAAATAAAACAATGAAATTTCTACCTTCAAAGTCTAATAATAAGTATGATGACCACTGTTTCTTGTACATGAACCATGTGCTAATCACTGCTGTTTTCCATTTATCATGTAATTCAACATAACAACAACCCTGTAAGACTTGTTATATCCATTTTACAAATGAAATAAGGCATAGAGAAGTCATATAACTTGTTCAATGTCATGTGGCTGCTAAGTAGGTGAGCTTGGATTAATGTGTCTGAACTCAAAGCAAACATTTTTAGTAGTATAGGTTCCTATCTATGTACTCCATTTTCTATTTCTGATATTTACCACCATGAATGCCCTTAGATTCTGAGTGATTCTTTCTTGAGAATGAAAGTAGTAACAACAAGCAGTGTTATAAAAAGCCCCTTCCATAATTCAAGCAAAAACATTATGCATGCCAGTAATCTCATTTTTGTCTTCACAACCTACTCAGAGTGAGAAAACACAGCTAAAAATAGGGATGAGGCAATGTTATGTAAAGTTCAGGAAAAATTTAATAAAAGCCAAATTTAGGTAAATATTATTGCAGAAAAGATGTATTTTGTTAAAATGGCCTTAAAATCTTTTCTGTATGTTTGCTTCAGGATATAAAATGTAGAATTGCTTTTTAAATAAATGATTCAATGAATATTACAGAATTACACAGTTGCCAAAAATGTCTTCACTGGTTAGTATATTCTAAAATTTGTTGAAGTAAGTATCGCACAAGTCAAATCAGAATTTATTTATAATTAATCTTTTGATATTTTATTACAGATGAGTGTTTTTAAAAAACAATTACTTGGCCTTTGATGCTATTTACTGAAATAATTTTTCTAGGAATTATTTCACAAATGCATATCAGAGTGCAGAAGATTCTTTTGTCATCCTGAATAAAGTTTTATTTTGTTTTTAAATGACACATGACAATTGTATATATTTATGGGCTACAATATGATATTTTAATACATATATACATTGTGTAACGATCGTATCATGGTACTTAGCATACCTACCACCTCAAACACTTGTCATTCCTTTGTGGCAAAAACATTAATAATTCCCTTTTTATGTATTGTAGTTTGAAGACTACAATACATTATTGTTGACTGTAGTCAGCCTACTTTTCAGTAGAACACCGGAACTTGTTTGTCCTATCTGACTGTAACTTTGTACCTGTTGACCAATCTCTCTCCATTCCCCACTGTCTCCACCACTCTCACCAGCTTTGGTAGTCACTCTTCTACTCTTTACTTCTATGAGATCAATGTTTTTAGATTCCACATATGAGTGAGACCATGTGGTATTTGACTTTCTGTGCCTGGCTTATTTCACTTAGCATAATATCCTCTAGGTTTATCCATGCTGTCACAATCACAGTATTTCATTCTTTTATGGCTAATGTTCCATTATGTATATACACCACATTTTGAAATTCATTTATCCACTGATGGACATTTAGACTGATTCCATATCTAGGCTACTGTGAATAGTGCTGCAATAATAGGAGTGCAGATATATCTTTGACATATTGATTATATATCCTTTGGATATATACCCAGCAGTGGGATGGTTGACTCATATGGTAATTCTATTTTTAACTTTTTGAGGAACATCGTGCTTTCTTCCAAAATGGCTATACTAGTTTACATTCCCATCAACAGGGAATAAAAGTTCTTTCTTTATAACCTCACCAGCATTTGTTATTTTTTGTTATTTTTTTTTTTTGATAGTAGACATTCTAACTGAGGTGAGGTGAGATCTCATTGTGGTTTTGATTTGCATTTCTCTGATAATTAGTCATGTTAGCATTTTTTTCACATACCTATTTGCCATTTGTATGTCTTCTTTTGAGAAATATCTATTCAGATCTTTTGTCCATTTTTTAATCAGATGATTATTATTACTGTTATTTTTGCTGCTGAGTTGAGTTCCTGAACTTTCTTTTACCTATTATAATCCAGTGTCAAGAAGAAAGTGTATTAATTTCTTTATTTAGTTTATTAATCAATGTTTATTGATAATATCTCCCTTCATGCCCACAATGAAGCAAAACCTTACAATATTACTTTCTGTAATTTCCTCAGGATTCCATAGCCATGCTGTGTAATGTTGAAAAATCAGCAGATTTACTTTTTAATGTAGGAGAAAGAAAATAAAAAACAGAGGTGACAGCTGTCCCCCACAAATTTCCTATTTTGAAAGTTCTGTGTATTTGTTTAATATAGAACATTTATGTGTCACCCACTGGTCTGACTGCTGGCTGCTGGGAATATAGAGGAGAACAAGACTGTCCAGTCCCTTGCCCACGTAGAATACTGCTGTTGCACTTAGTACTAGTGCAATACCAATTATGATAGCATCACTTAATTAAGGTTGGGCAACTGTGTTATTATGCTTAAGTATCATGTAACATACTGTGATTTTTAAAATGAATTTATCTCATTTGATTAATAACTTCTGTTGTTACTTCTGTAGTTTCTAGAATTGTATTGTTTGGTTCCAAAGAAAATCATTTTTTTTTTCTGGCAGGTATGAATTTGCTAGAAATTCTCTGGTTAGGCCATATAAACTGCAATATCATTTATTTACTTAAAAAGATGTTGTCATGTTCATTATTTGAGCAATGAAAACTGGGAGAGATACATTTTATTACAGGTTTCTACTGCTGTTAAAGCACTAGATTTTGCCACTTTGAATTGTTCAAAATTATTAGTTTATCAAACAAATTGAAAGAAAAACCAGGGTTCTGTTGCTCATTTTTGAGTAAAGTTGTAAACATTAAAACACGTCAAATCAATGGAATATAAATGTGAAGATTTTAATTTTTTACCCAGCCATTGTATCCAACCAGGCTAGGTTGAATTCTACTTTTCTATCCTGCAATGGCATTCTGGGCAAGTTCCACAACTTTCTGGTCACTTTTGGTTTTTAAAAGTCCAGTTCTGTTCAAAAGATTAATCTCCACCTCAATTCAAACTTAATCTTTTACCCATCCCTCATTTTGAGTCCTAAAGCAAGAAAAAGAGAGGTAATCCTAGTAAGCCTCTTCTTCTTGCTCATTCTTTGGTTGAGAAATGAAGAAAGATATGGCACATAGAACACATTCTCTAAATATCAACTGAAAGCATCAGTGAACAAAATGGCAGAATAAATTAAATTCCATGATTTGCTAAAAGTTAATCTGAAATGTATGCAGCATTCTATTCCAGTTTTTAAATCACACACACACACACACGCACACACTTAGACACACACACACAACTATAATAAAATTTGAACAAAAAGTTCAAATTATAGTGTAAGACTGCCTTTGAATATAAATTACTTTTTCTGTGTTAGTCTGTGAAATGAGTAAGTATTGAAACCTTCACTGATAGATCTCCAAATAATGTCCCATTCTGGTTGGACATGGGCTTAGCAAGAGGGCATGCACTTCTACTTCCTCTGAGTAAGGGAAAAGAGAATGGAGAGACAAGGGAGATCGAGCTATTTTTCAGGTATCCCATTCAAGAGCCTGGCTGCCAATTGAGGGCACGCCAGAAGGAAGAGAGTCCTCCTCACCACATCACTGGTAAGGTGGACTAAGAGGGATGGCAGATGGCGGCCTGGAACCAGGTCTCCCATATCAGGGAGCTGTGCAGTGGGGACATGCACAGCCTCACTCAAAGTAAGCAGACACAGGCCCCCAAAGAAATTCACCTTTTGCAACTGAATCTTCCTGTCTTGATTTTATGTTCTTAGATGATCATAATTACTATAAGAATTATTTCGGGTTTTTAATTTTTGATTATTTTGTTTTAAAATAATAAGTAATTTCAACATTTTTTGCTATATTCATAAAGCAGGAAATGTACTTTAGTTCCTTATTTATAAAAATTGTATGGGCCTTATAATCAGAAGAGACCCAGATGGTTTTATTTAGTAAGATTTGAAATGGTTTCTAGAATTTAAATAACTTCTATTTTTACTTCTGTAGTTGCTAGAATTGTATTGTTTGGTTCCAAAAAATAATGAGAACTTAGCATAGAAAACATAACCTTTCATGTCAGTGCTACTTTAATAAATGCAAGCACAATTTTGTTCAACTGCCTAGAAAAATAATGATATTAGGTAATTTACAATCTTTCAGCTTTTACATGAACATAAGAATTAAAGGTGGGTCTTTAACTTGACTTTGATAGATTTAAAGGAATTACATTTTTGCTATCTACGAAAGTTGTTTAGTTAAAAATATTTTAAATGAACTGTAATTATGTAGATTTATGTCTGCTTTTAAAACACTTAGTGCTCTTTTACTGATTTGAGCCTTAGGATATGCTTTTCATACTTATTTTGCCAAATAAACTATAGATAATTTGATTCTGTAGCAGGATGTTGAGGAAGACTTTTTCTCTTGCCTTCGAGTCACTGATATTGGTCCTTGGGAGAACACAATGATGTCTAAGAATTCCATGTTCTGTAGAAAACCACCAACCATAGTAAGAGGCAGCACATTTTCCAGGTCATACTAAAAGAACGGATCCTACTACTGTCAACTCTTACCCCAGCATCCCTCATACCTCTCCTTAGCTCTTATGGGAAGAGTCCTGGACAAGGGAGACAAGGAGAGTCATTAAGGACAGCTGCCTTACACAACACTTTGGTAAGGGGACCTCTTCCCACTTTCCCACTTCAGTTTCAACAAAGCCATGTTGGAGCAAGAGCATAAGAAACATTCAGAAAGATCTAAAATTTCTGCAACAAGTGGAAATTGACATCTATAAGGAGATTCAAATATAAGATTTTGCTAAAAGTTAATCTGAAGTACACAGTGATTTCAGGGTTCTATTCTTTACACACATACACACACACACACACACACACAAATGGTGGGCATCTGGGCTTTAAAAGTGCAAAGAAAAAGAAGGACTTGTGATATAAATTCAAATTTAGACCTGCTGTAAAAATATAGTATCTTTTCTGTATGATTGGGTCATAAGTAAATCTGGAAACTTTTTGGGTAGATCATCTAGTCCTTTTACCATGGGCTTTCTTTTACAGTTTTGCTCAATCACCCTATTAGCACCCCTTTCCTAGGTTTTTGGCAATTTTCACAAGAGGTACTGATGATAGTCAGTAGAAGTAGCTTTATTTCTATCTCAACTGCCTCCACCACACAAATGGCAAAAAGACCTTGACTGCATGAGAGATTGCTTCTCAAATAAAAGTTGTGGTTTTCTGTGTATATGGTAATACTCTTACTTTCCCTGTAATGTTTCAGTGACACTTTTCTTCTAGAAAACTGGAGAATTTAATTTTACATAGTAATCTCTGGTCTTAGAACTTAGCCTAGTGATAACAGTTTTAAAAGGCCTCTACCTCCATTTAAAGGAAGGAATTTTTCCAAAAACACAGGGTCTCCAGTTGACTAAAGACTGTATCAAGGATGAAAGATTATATCTGGAATATTTCCTGCCTTATAAACTTTTGTGTTCAAAATATAAATTTTAGATTTAAGGAGGCACGTGGGTGAGTATTGCTCTCTGACATACAACATGGTTATTTTACTTTTATGTTTAGTAATAGTTGTTACAATAAAACGATATTGTCTTCTTACTAATATACTAAAGGTAAATGAAATAAACCTTTCATTAAATTTTAAACATTTTGTTTAATTGTATCAGTTGGAGAGATGGTTCAGTATTTTAGAAGCAATGTCATAAGATAGGTTTCCATAGTTCCAATTAAGCTTCATGGTTTGTAAAGAAATATAACGAAGTTGAAGATTCCATTATTTGGTAGGTGCCCGGCTGGCATCAAGTTTTCAAAAAATAAGATTTGTTTGAAGGTGCTTGGGTTTTCCCCTTAATTTCAAGGTTATGCCTTGGATGGGGCTTCAGAAAGGGCAGTGGGTTCTGACTACACGTCAAAGATGTTAAAGACATTCACTGGCTTGACATCATCTGGACAATGGCTTGCTTCTTCATTTCCTAGTCTCAATTAAAATAATAAATTGTCAGGTTTTACTCACACTATTTTTAAAATGAGTTTATGATCCATAATTTTGTAAAATAAGCTTGGGTTGTATTCAGTATACTTATGGAATAAGTTGTTACATTTTAAAGATGACGATGTAATGGTATACTTCTATATTATGTTTGCAGATAGATTTTTCACAGAACGATATTCCTCAGCTTTAATTTTACAATGTCTACAATGTGATACTGGAATTAAAAACAAGTGTCTTATGTGTGAATATTTTATCTATATGTTATTATCAAAATAAACATTATTCATAGGGTTCAGTATCATCAATAATTAATAATGTGACTAATACATGGTGAAAAAAGAATAAGTTATATGTTAATTTTTTTTGCTTACAAATATCGCATTAATAGAATAACTGGAATAATATTATGTTGCTTTTATTAAATGTGTAGTAACAAGTCTAGAAAATAACTCTTTTTTTTTTGAGATGGAGTCTTGCTCTGTCTCCCAGGATAAAGTGCGGTGGTATGATCTTGGCTCTCTTCAACCTCCACCTCTTGGGTTCAAGCGATTCTCCTGCCTCAGTCTCCCAAGTAGCTGGGACTACAGGTGTGTGCCACCACACCCAGCTAGTTTTTGTATTTTTAGTAGAGATGGGGTTTCACCATATTGGCCAGGCTGATCTTGAACTCCTGACCTCGTTATCTGCCCGCCTCAGCCTCCCAACGTGCTGGCATCATAGGCACGAGCCAATGCACCTGGTGAAATAACTTTAAACTGATTGATACATTTGCTAAATTCATGTTAGTTTTCCTGAAAAACTATACACCATAATAAATAACTTACTTATGTTCCAAGAGTTAAATATGACAAATCATTCCAAGACATTTATTTTACTGAATTACATGTGGTTGAACAACTAGGAACAGATATTTTACAAGTGAAAACTGTAGGACACATTTTATTAGGACATATTTAAAAACTAATGCTTTTTACCATTTATTATTTGGTGATGGCCGAGGACCATCGATTAAAGAGTGATTTCAGTATCTATCTAAATTTTCACAGGGTTTCATTTAATTATAGGATTAGGAGAGTATTTTAAACGACTAGAAAATATCCTTAATTTTTTCAAGGTTTAGAGTATTTATATTTGTACATTAAAATATGTGGAAAGGCCTAACGTCAGGGTGTTTTAAAATTATATAAATTAGGATCTAATTTATTTTATATCTACATTAGCTTTTCACTGCATAAGTTTGACATAAACTTCACAAATAAAATTAATAAAAGCTAATTAAATATCATACACTTTTCTTTTTCAAATGTGTAATTTAATGAGATTCTGAATTACCCAGATCATTTCTGAAAGTTATTATTTTTTCAAACAAAAATAAAACTGAGCCATCATTTGAAGGCTATATACTCTTGACTTAAACTGATACATTTGCAAATATATCTATCCAACTGCAAAATGATCATCAAATTTAGGTATTCAGACTTTGAGTAGAGAATAGGAAGAAGTTATTTGGCTGATGTGAAAATTGAACCAATGATTTTAATCTCAGACATTCTGAACTCTAACCAATGTGTCAAGTGTTACCAAATAAATGTAGAGGAAGAGGATACTATGTTTTCTATTAAGAAGGGTTAACCATTTGTCTGTAGAAAAATTTCTCTTCAAGGTTTTGGTGAAATGTATCGGTGATGGTTAGTTAACTATAACCTGACCATACAGTTAACTTATGTGTAGACACCTGTTGTCAACATCATATCTTTCTAGTTCCACCACTCTTGTAGCAGCTGAGTATGTGCACTATAAATAACAGATATTATAAAATGTGTAAGTCAATCCCTTTTGGAAAAGAATATCAACTATACAACATCTGTATTTCTTAGTTTTATCCTATTTTTTCCTCTTTCTTTTAAGAATACTAATGTATCCAACATTTATATTCCTTTTTGTTTGTGTTATATTTTAGTTTTTGCATAGATTTATTTTTTTACCTAGCCTTCCTAATGGGGCTTCAGAGGTTAATACTCCTGGTCTTACAGGTCCTCTCCTCTAGAATGGTATTGTTGTACCCGAGCGAGTTGTAAGGAAAGTGCCACACACTGAGATTGAATCAGGAGTCCTTTATTACCAGCAACCGAGAGACAGCTAATGCTCAAAATTCTCTCAGTCCCGAAGAAGGGGTTTGATTCCTTCTTATATCTTGCTTAAGAGGGAGGAGGGGAAGCCTAGCTGAAGCAGAATTTATAGAAGCAGAACAAGAAAGTTAGATAAGGAGGCTGGTAACTAGGAGGCAGGAGGTTCCCATGATTGTTGATTACTAAGGAGAGTATACACAGGTGGTTCCCATGATTGCTGGTTACCAAGGTGGGTATTCGGTACTTACCATACAATCAATCGAGGGGGTGTTCACAATAGCAAGTGGGCTTGCCAAGCAGGATATGGTTACAATGGTTATATGCCTCTTTAGTTATAAGCACAGCATGACCCAGCACAGTAGCATGACCCAGGTATGCACTCAAGGGAGAAATGGCGGGAGGGGTGAGGCAGAGGTTAAGATGGAGTCTGTCTGGCTGTCAGCAAGATGGAGTCTGTCAGGCTAACACAGGGTAGGTTAGCACAGTATCTTAAACTTCTGTAATGACTTTTTCTTTATTTCCATTATCCTTTAATTATAAGTAACCATACTTTAAGTAAGCAGCTTTTAAAAATTAAAAACTTGAATAAATTGCTATTTCAAAATGGGTTATGGAATAATCTTTTAAATCTAAAATGTTTTCAGTAAGCACATTTCAGGCTAGAACATTACTAATAACACTATATTAATAGGGCTATTCATCTTTCTGGAAAAAATGTGAGATACTCTTGGATAAGGATTGAGAAAGTCTAAATATAGTTTTGTATATGGGAAAAAATATAAAACATATAGGGTGGAATTCTTTTATTGAATATTCATTGGTACCTGAATATCTCATGGAAATTTATATAGGATTTGCAGAATATTTAGCAGACATGTTAGACTTTAGTATTGTCACATTTTATATTATTTCTGATTATTCAATGTATTAAATATATGGCTAATGTAATTTTGGAACCAATTTGCTTGTTCTCTTCCACCTTCAAATTAAAATTAGAAGATAATGGTGCAACGCAATACATGCCTTAAAAAATTGGAGGACAAAGTCATTTTTAGCCTAGAATTATGAAGATAGAACAACAATTTAAAAACTTTTATCTGTGACTCTTTTCTTCAGAAGCTGCTGGAGGATAGGCCCCAGTGCTCACCAAAATAGGGTAGTAAACCACTGAAGGGGATTCATGGGATTCAGGAAATCAGAGTTTCAGCCAGTGAAACAGCAATCGGAATGAAGGAAACCTGAGCACACAAGCTAGGCAGCAGGCTGTGCTGCCATCAGTCCAGATTGGAGCAGGAGGATTTCAGGGAGGAAAGTGAAAATTCTATATTACTTATTCATTGACTGCATCAGACAATATATTAATCTATATGTGTTTTGAAAATCTAGAAGTGTTTTACAGATTTGGAGAAAATTAGCAATTGGTACTGGGAAAATAATCAAATTCAAAAGGCCTTAATTAACTGCAAGAAAAAGAAAAAGTTGAATAGAAAGTATAATCATAATACACTACTTTGCTCAACAGTCATGAATATTTATATAATGATACTGTTGAATACCTCTAAAATATGATATTTATACACTAGGTCTGGAAAGAAGAGAAGGGTACTATTTAAGTTAAAGCATAAATACTTATTCATCAAAGTGAAAAGGTAATTATGGTATCTAAAATTTGTAAGTCAAGAAATCGCAATAAGAGTATGTTATCTGAAAATATGGAGTTAAATTACAGAAGAGATAGCTGAAACAATTGAAAATTTTGACCTGTGGGACACTGGACTAGAGAGGTGGAGTGAAATGAAGCAGGGTACAGCTGCTTTCCATTGTGAGTCTTGCAGTAGCCCTTGAAGTTTTAAACTATATGCATGCATAATTTGATAAAAGTGAATATTTTTAAAAGGGCAAAAGATACTGTGGTAACCCTTGGCAGTTTGCAATGTGGAAAAGAATGGAAGAGGCTGTCTTCATTTTTTGAACCTCATTTTCTGGTAATTTCCCCTGCCTGCTCTCAGCTTCAGCCATTCTGGCCTCTTTGCTGTTCTTCCAACACATGGGGCTTGATCTTGTCTTAGGAGCTTTGCACCTGTGCCAGCACTGCTCTTCCCTCAGGTGTCTGCAGGCTTCTTTGCTCATCTCTTTCAAGGCTTTGCTTGAATGGCACTCCTCAGCAAGCTTCCTTTTGACCACTCAGTCTAAAATTGCACCTGCTCGTGCATCTGCTTTATTCTGCTCTAATGCTTTCCTCCATAGCATTTATTACCTTCTTAAATACTGAATGATTAAGTCATTTATTACCACTGTTGTTAACTTTCTGTCTTCCCTTACTACAATGTGAACTACACAAGGACAATATGTTTGTGGTTTGGATGATTAGGGGGTCCACCAGTGCATCCCAAGTGCCTATATATATGAAACATATATATGCAACACTTTTTATTTTAAATGAGCTATTCAGTATTTTAGTAAGCTATTAAATGGTGCTTGGCATGCAGTATGTAATCAGTATATATTAGTTGAAGGCGTCAATTAACTAAATGAAGAAAGAAAAGACTAAAGAAAGGAAAAGAAGAAAAAAAGGAAGGTAGGACAAAACAAGGGACACCAGTTAGGAGGAAAATGCATTATTTCATAAGATGGTGGTGGTTTGAGTCTGGGTAGAGGCAAGATAAATGGAGAGAAGTGAATGAATTTGACATAGGTTTGAACACAAAGTTGGCATAATAATGAAAAATATGATTATTTCTAAAACCAATATGTCATCCATTTTGTAAGCAGGAAATACCTGAAAATAAGGAATATCAAGATTCTAGCATATGTTACTAGCTGTGAATGGAATTCATAGTCATGGGAAATAAAGTTAATGAATTATTAAATGCTATTTAAACCCACAGAAATTCTAGACATCGAATGAAAATAACAATGATACAATAACTTAGCTAATGATAATAATAAAAGCTTTGATAGAGTTTTCCTAGAAGTTTTACAGGTTAGCTTGCCTGTAGGTTACAAATATGAGGATTTTTGTGCTTTGAAATATTAAAGCTCATAACTAAGAGTAATGAAAGGTTTAATATTGTACTTATTTAATAGTGTTTTCTTCTATTAAAAACATAGCATTCTATTCTCATTGATAATTTTATGGGAACAAATTTCACTAACATTTATAAAGTTTGATTTGAAAATAAATTATATTTCTTAATAATTATATGCACAGTTATGATGTGCATGGATTTAAGCTTTGGCATAATTAAAAAACCCATGTTTTCATTTTAACTGTATATTTGAAAATGCTGATGATAGATTAATCTGATTGCACTGTAACTGGCCAGTTTTGTGAAATAAAGTCTTTTCTTCCTTGTCTCAGTAGTCGTAACTAGTTATGTATACATTGTGGTTTTCTTTCATATAAATGTTTCTAGATTGCATACATTTAAAATAACTTTTCCTGCCTAATTCTGATGCACATCTTTAGCAATATGAAAGCAACCTTCCCACTGTCTCTGATTCTTAACTTCCTTTTCTTATCCTTTCAGAGCCCCTTCCTTTTCTGAAACTTCAAGGTATGGTTGTAAAAGACTTCCAACTTTCCAAGACCTTTCCCCCACCAGGAGCTCCTGAAATAGTTTTAAAACGGAAAAATTTACATAGGAGACACTCCCATTCTCAAGTAGTTTGTAATGTAAACCCAATTATTTCCCCAAGCAATAAGTTATGGCTCTTATTCATGACTATACATTTCAAAGCATTACGTCTGTCATATCATCTATGACGTACCACGTAAGAAAATGCATTATATATTAGAAACCTTTTAATTTTATACACATGTATGGGAAATGTGTTTCACTTTAATAAGCTATTCAATATCTCAATAGGCTATTCAATATTACAGGCACCTAGATAACTAAAAGGTAGGTTATTACATTTATTTCAGTGTAAGAACTTAATGTGGAAAAATTTAAGTTCTATTAATGAACAAAATAAGTCTAGTTTTATTAGGTCTACTTCTTTTTTTTTTTTTTTTTTTTTTTTTTATTTTTTGAAAGAAAGAAAAAGAGAGGAAAGAAAGTGAGAGTGAAAGAAAGAAAGAAAAAGAATGTATGAGAGAAAGAAAGAGGAAGAAAAAGAGGGAGAGAGAACAGGATTC